>CAWVNZ010003059.1:0-43848 GCA_963930735.1 Dioctria linearis
TATAAAATTATTTTTTGAAAAGTTTACTATAGAATAGGCAATCCCTGGCGCAATTAAAATTTGCGACAGTAGAAAATTATTTTTTGAATAATTTACTATAGAAAAGGCAATCCCTGGCGCAATTAAAATTTGCAACAGTAGAAAATTATTTTTTGAATAATTTACTATAGAAAAGGTAATCCCTGGCGTAATTAAAATTTGCGACAGTTGAAAATTATTTTTTGAATAATTTACTATAGAAAAGGCAATCCCTGGCGTAATTAAAATTTGCGACAGTAGAAAATTATTTTTTGAATAATTTACTATAGAAAAGGCAATCCCTGGCGTAATTAAAATTTGCGACAGTATAAAATTATTTTTTTGAATAATTTACTATAAAAAGGCAATCCCTGGCGCAGTTAAAATTTGCGACAGTAAAAAATTATTTTTTGAATAATTTACTATAGAAACGGCAATCCCTGGGATATATAAAATTTGCGACAGTATAAAATTATTTTTTGAATAATTTACTATAGAAAAGGCAATCCCTGGCGCAATTAAAATTTGCGACAGTAGAAAATTATTTTTTTGAATAATTTTACTATAGAAAAGGCAATCCCTGGCGTAATTAAAATTTGCGACAGTATAAAATTATTTTTTGAATAATTTACTATAAAAAGGCAATCCCTGGGATATTTAAAATTTGCGACAGTTGAAAATTATTTTTTTGAATAATTTACTATAGAAAAGGCAATCCCTGGGATATTTAAAATTTGCGACAGTAGAAAATTATTTTTTGAATAATTTACTATAGAAAAGGCAATCCCTGGCGTAATTAAAATTTGCGACATTAAAAAATTATTTTTTGAATAATTTACTATAGAAAAGGCAATCCCTGGGATATTTAAAATCTGCGACAGTTGAAAATTATTTTTTGAAAAATTTACTATATAAAAGGCAATCCGTGGCGTAATTAAAATTTGCGACAGTAGAAAATTATTTTTTTGAATAATTTACTATAGAAAAGGCAATCCCTGGGATATTAAAAATTTGCGACAGTTGAAAAATTATTTTTTGAATAATTTACTATAGAAAAGGTAATCCCTGGCGTAATTAAAATTTGCGACAGTAAAAAATTAATTTGTGAAAAATTTACCTGGCGAAATTGAAATTTGCGAGAGTAGAAAATTATTTTTTGAATAATTTACTATAGAAAAGGCAATCCCTGGCGTAATTAAAAATTTGCGACAGTAAGAAATTATTTTTTTGAATAATTTAACTATATAAAAGGCAATCCCTGGCGTAATTAAAATTTGCGACAGTAGAAAATTATTTTTTGAATAATTTACTATAGAAAAGGCAATCCCTGGCGCAATTAAAATTTGCGACAGTAAAAAATTATTTTTCGCAAAATTTACTATAGAAAAGGCAATCCCTGGCGCACTTAAAATTTGCGATAGTAAAAAATTATTTTTTGAATAATTTACTATAGAAAAGGCAATCCCTGGCGTAATTAAAATTTGCGACAGCAAAAAAATTATTTTTTGAATAATTTACTATAGAAAAGGCAATCCCTCGCGTAATTAAAATTTGCGACAGTAGAAAATTATTTTTTGAATAATTTACTATAGAAAAGGCAATCCCTGGCGCAATTAAAATTTGCGACAGTAAAAAATTATTTTTTGCAAAATTTACTATACAAAAGGCAATCCCTGGCGCACTTAAAATTTGCGATAGTAATAAATTATTTTTTGAATAATTTACTATAGAAAAGGCAATCCCTGGCGCAATTAAAATTTGCGATAGTAAAAAATTATTTTTTGAAAAGTTTACTATAGAAAAGGCAATCCCTGGGATATTTAAAATCTGCGACAGTTGAAAATTATTTTTTTGAAAAAATTTACTATATAAAAGGCAATCCGTGGCGTAATTAAAATTTGCGACAGTAGAAAATTATTTTTTGAATAATTTACTATAGAAAAGGCAATCCCTGGCGTAATTAAAATTTGCGACAGTAGAAAATTATTTTTTGAATAATTTACCTGGCGAAATTGAAATTTGCGAGAGTAGAAAATTATTTTTTGAATAATTTACTATAGAAAAGGCAATCCCTGGGATATTAAAAATTTGCGACAGTTGAAAAATTATTTTTTGAATAATTTACTATAGAAAAGGTAATCCCTGGCGTAATTAAAATTTGCGACAGTAAAAAATTAATTTGTGAAAAATTTACCTGGCGAAATTGAAATTTGCGAGAGTAGAAAATTATTTTTTTGAATAATTTACTATAGAAAAGGCAATCCCTGGCGTAATTAAAATTTGCGACAGTAAGAAATTATTTTTTGAATAATTTACTATATAAAAGGCAATCCCTGGCGTAATTAAAATTTGCGACAGTAGAAAATTATTTTTTGAATAATTTACTATAGAAAAGGCAATCCCTGGCGCAATTAAAATTTGCGACAGTAAAAAATTATTTTTTTGCAAAATTTACTATAGAAAAGGCAATCCCTGGCGCACTTAAAATTTGCGATAGTAAAAAATTATTTTTTGAATAATTTACTATAGAAAAGGCAATCCCTGGCGTAATTAAAATTTGCGACAGCAAAAAATTATTTTTTGAATAATTTACTATAGAAAAGGCAATCCCTCGCGTAATTAAAACTTGCGACAGTAGAAAATTATTTTTTGAATAATTTACTATAGAAAAGGCAATCCCTGGCGCAATTAAAATTTGCGACAGTAAAAAATTATTTTTTGCAAATTTACTATACAAAAGGCAATCCCTGGCGCACTTAAAATTTGCGATAGTAATAAATTATTTTTTGAATAATTTACTATAGAAAAGGCAATCCCTGGCGTAATTAAAATTTGCGACAGTAGAAAATTATTTTTTGAATAATTTACCTGGCGAAATTGAAATTTGCGAGAGTAGAAAATTATTTTTTGAATAATTTACTATAGAAAAGGCAATCCCTGGGATATTAAAAATTTGCGACAGTTGAAAAATTATTTTTTGAATAATTTACTATAGAAAAGGTAATCCCTGGCGTAATTAAAATTTGCGACAGTAAAAAATTAATTTGTGAAAAATTTACCTGGCGAAATTGAAATTTGCGAGAGTAGAAAATTATTTTTTGAATAATTTACTATAGAAAAAGGCAATCCCTGGCGTAATTAAAATTTGCGACAGGTAAGAAATTATTTTTTGAATAATTTACCATATAAAAGGCAATCCCTGGCGTAATTAAAATTTGCGACAGTAGAAAATTATTTTTTGAATAATTTACTATAGAAAAGGCAATCCCTGGCGCAATTAAAATTTGCGACAGTAAAAAATTATTTTTTGCAAAATTTACTATAGAAAAGGCAATCCCTGGCGCACTTAAAATTTGCGATAGTAAAAAATTATTTTTTGAATAATTTACTATAGAATAGGCAATCCCTGGCGTAATTAAAAATTTGCGACAGCAAAAAATTATTTTTTGAATAATTTACTATAGAAAAGGCAATCCCTCGCGTAATTAAAATTTGCGACAGTAGAAAATTATTTTTTTGAATAATTTACTATAGAAAAGGCAATCCCTGGCGCAATTAAAATTTGCGACAGTAAAAAATTATTTTTTGCAAAATTTACTATACAAAAGGCAATCCCTGGCGCACTTAAAATTTGCGATAGTAATAAATTATTTTTTGAATAATTTACTATAGAAAAGGCAATCCCCTGGCGCAATTAAAATTTGCGATAGTAAAAAAATTATTTTTTGAAAAGTTTACTATAGAAAAGGCAATCCCTGGGATATTTAAAATCTGCGACAGTTGAAAATTATTTTTTGAAAAAATTTACTATATAAAAAGGCAATCCGTGGCGTAATTAAAATTTGCGACAGTAGAAAATTATTTTTTGAATAATTTACTATAGAAAAGGCAATCCCTGGCGTAATTAAAATTTGCGACAGTAGAAAATTATTTTTTGAATAATTTACCTGGCGAAATTGAAATTTGCGAGAGTAGAAAATTATTTTTTGAATAATTTACTATAGAAAAGGCAATCCCTGGGATATTAAAAATTTGCGACAGTTGAAAAATTTATTTTTTGAATAATTTACTATAGAAAAGGTAATCCCTGGCGTAATTAAAATTTGCGACAGTAAAAAATTAATTTGTGAAAAATTTACCTGGCGAAATTGAAATTTGCGAGAGTAGAAAATTATTTTTTGAATAATTTACTATAGAAAAGGCAATCCCTGGCGTAATTAAAATTTGCGACAGTAAGAAATTATTTTTTGAATAATTTACTATATAAAAGGCAATCCCTGGCGTAATTAAATTTTGCGACAGTAGAAAATTATTTTTTGAATAATTTACTATAGAAAAAGGCAATCCCTGGCGCAATTAAAATTTGCGACAGTAAAAAATTATTTTTTGCAAAATTTACTATAGAAAAGGCAATCCCTGGCGCACTTAAAATTTGCGATAGTAAAAAATTATTTTTTGAATAATTTACTATAGAAAAGGCAATCCCTGGCGTAATTAAAATTTGCGACAGCAAAAAATTATTTTTTTGAATAATTTACTATAGAAAAGGCAATCCCTCGCGTAATTAAAATTTGCGACAGTAGAAAATTATTTTTTTGAATAATTTACTATAGAAAAGGCAATCCCTGGCGCAATTAAAATTTGCGACAGTAAAAAATTATTTTTTGCAAAATTTTACTATACAAAAGGCAATCCCTGGCGCACTTAAAATTTGCGATAGTAATAAATTATTTTTTGAATAATTTACTATAGAAAAGGCAATCCCTGGCGCAATTAAAATTTGCGATAGTAAAAAATTATTTTTTGAAAAGTTTACTTACTAGAAAAGGCAATCCCTGGCGCAATTAAAATTTGCGACAATAAAAAATTATTTTTTGAATAATTTACTATAGAAAGGCAATCCCTGGGATATTTAAAATCTGCGACAGTTGAAAATTATTTTTTGAAAAATTTACTATATAAAAGGCAATCCGTGGCGTAATTAAAATTTGCGACAGTAGAAAATTATTTTTTGAATAATTTACTATAGAAAAGGCAATCCCTGGCGTAATTAAAATTTGCGACAGTAGAAAATTATTTTTTGAATAATTTACCTGGCGAAAATTGAAATTTGCGAGAGTAGAAATATTATTTTTTGAATAATTTTACTATAGAAAAGGCAATCCCTGGGATATTAAAAATTTGCGACAGTTGAAAAATTATTTTTTGAATATTTTACTATAGAAAAGGTAATCCCTGGCGTAATTAAAATTTGCGACAGTAAAATATTAATTTGTGAAAAATTTACCTGGCGAAATTGAAATTTGCGAGAGTAGAAAATTATTTTTTGGATAATTTACTATAGAAAAGGCAATCCCTGGCGTAATTAAAATTTGCGACAGTAAGAAAATTATTTTTTGAATAATTTACTATATAAAAGGCAATCCCTGGCGTAATTAAAATTTGCGACAGTAAAAAAATTATTTTTTGATAATTTACTATAGAAAAGGCAATCCCTGGTGTAATTAAAATTTGCGACAGTATTAAAATTATTTTTTTGAAAAGTTTACTATAAGAATAGGCAATCCCTGGCGCAATTAAAATTTGCGACAGTAGAAAAATTATTTTTTGAATAATTTACTATAGAAAAGTCAATCCCTGGCGCAATTAAAATTTGCAACAGTAGAAAGTTATTTTTTGAATAATTTACTATAGAAAAGGCAATCCCTGGCGTAATTAAAATTTGCGACAGTTGAAAATTATTATTATTAAATTTACTATAGAAAAGGCAATCCCTGGCGCAATTAAAATTTGCGACAGTAAAAAATTATTTTTTGCAAAATTTACTATAGAAAAGGCAATCCCTGGCGCACTTAAAATTTGCGATAGTAATAAATTATTTTTTGAATAATTTACTATAGAAAAGGCAATCCCTGCGCAATTAAAATTTGCGACAGTAAAAAAATTATTTTTTGAATAATTTACTATAGAAAAGGCAATCCCTGGGATATTTTAAAATTTGCGACAGTAAAAAATATATTTTTTGAATAATTTACTATAGAAAAGGCAATCCCTGGCGGATTTGAAATTTGCGACAGTACAAAATTATTTTTTTGAATAATTTACTATTGAAAAGGCAATCCCTGGCGTAATTAAAATTTGCGACAGTAGAAAAATTATTTTTGAATAATTTACTATAGAAAAGGCAATCCCTGACGTAATTAAAATTTGCGACAGTAGAAAATTATTTTTTGAATAATTTACTGTAGAAAAGGCAATCCCTGGCGCAATTAAAATTTGCAAAAGTAGAAAATTATTTTTGTGAATAATTTACTATAGAAAAGGCAATCCCTGGCGTAATTAAAATTTGCGACAGTAGAAAAACTATTTTTTGAATAATTTACTTATAGAAAAGGCAATCCCTGGCGTAATTAACATTTGCGACAGTATAAAAATTATTTTTTTGAATAATTTACTATAGAAAAAGGCAATCCCTGTGGATATTTAAAATTTGCGACAGTTGAAAATTATTTTTTTGAATAATTTATACTATAGAAAAGGCAATCCCTGGGATATTTAAAATTTGCGCCTGTAGAGTTTACTATAGAAAAGGCAATCCCTGGCGCAATTAAAATTTGCGACAATAGAAAATTATTTTTTGAATAATTTACTATAGAAAAGGCAATCCCTGGCGTAATTAAAATTTACGACAGTAGATAATTATTTTTTGAATAATTTACTATAGAAAAGGCAATCCCTGGCGTAATTAAAATTTGCGACAGTAAAAAATTAATTTGTGAAAAATTTACCTGGCGAAATTGAAATGTGCGAGTGTAAAAAATTATTTTTTGAATAATTTACTATAGAAAAGGCAATCCCTGGCGTAATTAAAATTTGCGACAGTAGAAAATTATTTTTTGAAAAGTTTACTATAGAAAAGGCAATCCCTGGCGCAATTAAAATTTGCGACAGTAAAAAATTATTTTTTGAATAATTTACTATAGAAAAAGCAATCCCTGGCGTAATTAAAATTTGCGACAGTATAAAATTATTTTTTGAAAAGTTTACTATAGAATAGGCAATCCCTGGCGCAATTAAAATTTGCGACAGTAGAAAATTATTTTTTGAATAATTTACTATAGAAAAGGCAATCCCTGGCGCAATTAAAATTTGCAACAGTAGAAAATTATTTTTTGAATAATTTACTATAGAAAAGGCAATCCCTGGCGTAATTAAAATTTGCGACAGTTGAAAATTATTTTTTGAATAATTTACTATAGAAAAGGCAATCCCTGGGATATTTAAAATTTGCGACAGTTGAAAATTATTTTTTGAATAATTTACTATAGAAAAGGCAATCCCTGGGATATTTAAAATTTGCGACAGTAGAAAATTATTTTTTGAATAATTTACTATAGAAAAGGCAATCCCTGGCGTAATTAAAATTTGCGACAGTATAAAATTATTTTTTGAATAATTTACTATAGAAAAGGCAATCCCTGGGATATTTAAAATTTGCGACAGTAGAAAATTATTTTTTGAATAATTTACTATAGAAAAGGCAATCCCTGGCGCAATTAAAATTTGCGACAGTAGAAAATTATTTTTTGAATAATTTACTATAGAAAAGGCAATCCCTGGCGTAATTAAAATTTGCGACAGTAGAAAATTATTTTTTGAAAAGTTTACTATAGAAAAGGCAATCCCTGGCGCAATTAAAATTTGCGACAGTAGAAAATTATTTTTTGAATAATTTACTATAGAAAAGGCAATCCCTGGCGTAATTAAAATTTGCGACAGTAAAAAATTAATTTGTGAAAAATTTACCTGGCGAAATTGAAATTTGCGAGAGTAAAAAATTATTTTTTGAATGATTTACTATAGAAAAGGCAATCCCTGGCGTAATTAAAATTTGCGACAGTAGAAAATTATTTTTTGAAAAGTTTACTATAGAAAAGGCAATCCCTGGCGCAATTAAAATTTGCGACAGTAAAAAATTATTTTTTGAATAGTTTACTATAGAAAAGGCAATCCCTGGCGTAATTAAAATTTGCGACAGTAAAAAATTAATTTGTGAAAAATTTACCTGGCGAAATTGTAATTTGCGAGAGTAAAAAATTATTTTTTGAATAATTTACTATAGAAAAGGCAATCCCTGGCGTAATTAAAATTTGCGACAGTAAGAAATTATTTTTTGAATAATTTACTATATAAAAGGCAATCCCTGGCGTAATTAAAATTTGCGACAGTAGAAAATTATTTTTTGAATAATTTACTATAGAAAAGGCAATCCTTGGCGCAATTAAAATTTGCGACAGTAAAAAATTATTTTTTGCAAAATTTACTATAGAAAAGGCAATCCCTGGCGCACTTAAAATTTGCGATAGTAAAAAATTATTTTTTGAATAATTTACTATAGAAAAGGCAATCCCTGGCGTAATTAAAATTTGCGACAGTAAAAAATTATTTTTTGAATAATTTACTATAGAAAAGGTAATCCCTGGCGTAATTAAAATTTGCGACAGTAGAAAATTATTTTTTGAATAATTTACTATAGAAAAGGCAATCCCTGGCGCAATTAAAATTTGCGACAGTAAAAAATTATTTTTTGCAAAATTTACTATAGAAAAGGCTATCCCTGGCGCACTTAAAATTTGCGACAGTAAAAAATTATTTTTTGAATAATTTACTATAGAAAAGGCAATCCCTGGCGTAATTAAAATTTGCGACAGTAGAAAATTATTTTTTGAATAATTTACTATAGAAAAGGCAATCCCTGGCGCAATTAAAATTTGCGACAGTAAAAAATTATTTTTTGCAAAATTTACTATAGAAAAGGCAATCCCTGGCGCACTTAAAATTTGCGATAGTAAAAAATTATTTTTTGAATAATTTAATATAGAAAAGGCAATCCCTGGCGCAATTAAAATTTGCGACAGTAAAAAATTATTTTTTGAATAATTTACTATAGAAAAGGCAATCCCTGGGATATTTAAAATTTGCGACATTAAAAAATTATTTTTTGAATAATTTACTATAGAAAAGGCAATCCCTGGCGGATTTGAAATTTGCGACAGTAGAAAATTATTTTTTGAATAATTTACTATAGAAAAGGCAATCCCTGGCGCAATTAAAATTTGCGACAGTAGAAAATTATTTTTTGAATAATTTACTATAGAAAAGGCAATCCCTGACGTAATTAAAATTTGCGACAGTAGAAAATTATTTTTTGAATAAATTACTGTACAAAAGGCAATCCCTGGCGCAATTAAAATTTGCAACAGTAGAAAATTATTTTTTGAATAATTTACTATAGAAAAGGCAATCCCTGGCGTAATTAAAATTTGCGACAGTAAAAAATTATTTTTTGAATAATTTACTATAGAAAAGGCAATCCCTGGGATATTTAAAATCTGCGACAGTTGAAAATTATTTTTTGAAAAATTTACTATAGAAAAGGCAATCCCTGGCGGATTTGAAATTTGCGACAGTAAAAAATTATTTTTTGAATAATTTACTATAGAAAAGGCAATCCCTGGCGTAATTAAAATTTGCGACAGTAGAAAATTATTTTTTGAATAATTTACTATAGAAAAGGCAATCCCTGACGTAATTAAAATTTGCGACAGTAGAAAATAATTTTTTGAATAATTTACTGTAGAAAAGGCAATCCCTGGCGCAATTAAAATTTGCGATAGTAAAAAATTATTTTTTGAATAATTTACTATAGAAAAGGCAATCCCTGGCGTAATTAAAATTTGCGACAGTAAAAAATTATTTTTTGAATAATTTACTATAGAAAAGGCAATCCCTGGGATATTTAAAATAATTTGCGACAGTAGAAAATTATTTTTTGAATAATTTACTATAGAAAAGGCAATCACTGGCGTAATTGAAATTTGCGAGAGTAAAAAATTATTTTTTGAATGATTTACTATAGAAAAGGCAATCCCTGGCGTAATTAAAATTTGCGACAGTAGAAAATTATTTTTTGAATAATTTACTATAGAAAAGGCAATCCCTGACGTAATTAAAATTTGCGACAGTAGAAAATTATTTTTTGAATAATTTACTGTAGAAAAGGCAATCCCTGGCGCAATTAAAATTTGCAACAGTAGAAAATTATTTTTTGAATAATTTACTATAGAAAAGGCAATCCCTGGCGTAATTAAAATTTGCGACAGTAAAAAATTATTTTTTTAATAATTTACTATAGAAAAGGCAATCCCTGGCGTAATTAAAATTTGCGACAGTATAAAATTATTTTTTGAAAAGTTTACTATAGAATAGGCAATCCCTGGCGCAATTAAAATTTGCGACAGTAGAAAATTATTTTTTGAATAATTTACTATAGAAAAGGCAATCCTTGGCGCAATTAAAATTTGCAACAGTAGAAAATTATTTTTTGAAT
Source organism: Dioctria linearis (assembly GCA_963930735.1). Classification (NCBI taxonomy): domain Eukaryota; kingdom Metazoa; phylum Arthropoda; class Insecta; order Diptera; family Asilidae; genus Dioctria; species Dioctria linearis. The sequence goes on from CAWVNZ010003059.1 coordinate 10,409, forward strand.
AATTTACTATAGAAAAGGCAATCCCTGGCGTAATTAAAATTTGCGACAGTTGAAAATTATTTTTTGAATAATTTACTATAGAAAAGGCAATCCCTGGCGTAATTAAAATTTGCGACAGTAGAAAATTAATTTGTGAAAAATTTCCCTGGCGAAATTGAAATTTGCGACAGTAGAAAATTATTTTTTGAATAATTTACTATAGAAAAGGCAATCCCTGGCGTATTTAAAATTTGCGACAGTATAAAAATATTTTTTGAATAATTTACTATAGAAAAGGCAATCCCTGGCGCAATTAAAATTTACGAGAGTAGAAAACTATTTTTTGAATAATTTACTATAGAAAAGGCAATCCCTGGCGTATTTAAAATTTGCGACAGTAGAAAATTAGTTTTTGAATAATTTACTATAGAAAAGGCAATCCCTGGCGTAATTAAAATTTGCGACAGTAAAAAATTAATTTGTGAAAAACTTACCTGGCGAAATTGAAATTTGCGGGAGTAAAAAATTATTTTTTGAATAATTTACTATAGAAAAGGCAATCCCTGGCGTAATTAAAATTTGCAACAGTAGAAAATTATTTTTTGAAAAGTTTACTATAGAAAAGGCAATCCCTGTCGCAATTAAAATTTGCGACAGTAAAAAATTATTTTTTGAATAATTTACTATAGAAAAGGCAATCCCTGGGATATTTAAAATCTGCGACAGTTGAAAATTATTTTTTGAAAAATTTACTATATAAAAGGCAATCCCTGGCGTAATTAAAATTTGCGACAGTAGAAAATTATTTTTTGAATAATTTACTATAGAAAAGGCAATCCCTGGCGTAATTAAAATTTGCGACAGTAGAAAATTATTTTTTGAATAATTTACCTGGTGAAATTGAAATTTGCGACAGTAGAAAATTATTTTTTGAATAATTTACTATAGAAAAGGCAATCCCTGGGATATTTAAAATTTGCGACAGTTGAAAAATTATTTTTTGAATAATTTACCATAGAAAAGGCAATCCCTGGCGTAATTAAAATTTGGGACAGTAAAAAATTAATTTGTGAAAAATTTACCTGGCGAAATTGAAACTTGCGAGAGTAAAAAATTATTTTTTGAATAATTTACTATAGAAAAGGCAATCCCTGGCGTAATTAAAATTTGCGACAGTAAAAAATTATTTTTTGAATAATTTACTATAGAAAAGGCAATCCCTGGCGTAATTAAAATTTGCGACAGTAGAAAATTATTTTTTGAATAATTTACTATAGAAAAGGTAATCCCTGGCGTAATTAAAATTTGCGACAGTAAGAAATTATTTTTTGCATAATTTACTATATAAAAGGCAATCCCTGGCGTAATTAAAATTTGCGACAGTAGAAAATTATTTTTTGAATAATTTACTATAGAAAAGGCAATCCCTGGCGCAATTAAAATTTGCGACAGTAAAAAATTATTTTTTGCAAAATTTACTATAGAAAAAGCAATCCCTGGCGCACTTAAAATTTGCGATAGTAAAAAATTATTTTTTGAATAATTTACTATAGAAAAGGCAATCCCTGGCGTAATTAAAATTTGCGACAGTAAAAAATTATTTTTTGAATAATTTACTATAGAAAAGGCAATCCCTGGCGTAATTAAAATTTGCGACAGTAGAAAATTATTTTTTGAATAATTTACTATAGAAAAGGCAATCCCTGGCGCAATTAAAATTTGCGACAGTAAAAAATTATTTTTTGCAAAATTTACTATAGAAAAGGCAATCCCTGGCGCACTTAAAATTTGCGACAGTAAAAAATTATTTTTTGAATAATTTACTATAGAAAAGGCAATCCCTGGCGTAATTAAAATTTGCGACAGTAGAAAATTATTTTTTGAATAATTTACTATTGAAAAGGCAATCCCTGGCGCAATTAAAATTTGCGACAGTAAAAAATTATTTTTTTGCAAAATTTACTATAGAAAAGGCAATCCCTGGCGCACTTAAAATTTGCGATAGTAAAAAATTATTTTTTGAATAATTTACTATAGAAAAGGCAATACTTGGCGCAATTAAAATTTGCGACAGTAAAAAATTATTTTTTGAATAATTTACTATAGAAAAGGCAATCCCTGGGATATTTAAAATAATTTGCGACAGTAAAAAATTATTTTTGGAATAATTTACTATAGAAAAGGCAATCCCTGGCGGATTTGAAACTTGCGACAGTAAAAAATTATTTTTTGAATAATTTACTATAGAAAAGGCAATCCCTGGCGTAATTAAAATTTGCGACAGTAGAAAATTATTTTTTGAATAATTTACTATAGAAAAGGCAATCCCTGACGTAATTAAAATTTGCGGCAGTAGAAAATTATTTTTTGAATAATTTACTGTAGAAAAGGCAATCCCTGGGATACTTAAAATCTGCGACAGTAGAAAATTATTTTTTGAAAAGTTTACTATAGAAAAGGCAATCCCTGGCGCAATTAAAATTTGCAACAGTAGAAAATTATTTTTTGAATAATTTACTATAGAAAAGGCAATCCCTGGCGTAATTAAAATTTGCGACAGTAAAAAATTAATTTGTGAAAAATTTACCTGGCGAATTTGAAATTTGCGAGAGTAAAAAATTATTTTTTGAATAATTTACTATAGAAAAGGCAATCCTTGGCGTAATTAAAATTTGCGACAGTAGAAAATTATTTTTTGAAAAGTTTACTATAGAAAAGGCAATCCCTGGCGCAATTAAAATTTACGACAGTAAAAAATTATTTTTTGAATAATTTACTATAGAAAAGGCAATCCCTGGGATATTTAAAATCTGCGACAGTTGAAAATTATTTTTTGAAAAATTTACTATATAAAAGGCAATCCCTGGCGTAATTAAAATTTGCGACAGTAGAAAATTATTTTTTGAATAATTTACTATAGAAATGGCAATCCCTGGCGTAATTAAAATTTGCGACAGTAGAAAATTATTTTTTGAATAATTTACCTGGCGAAATTGAAATTTGCGACAGTAGAAAATTATTTTTTGAATAATTTACTATAGAAAAGGCAATCCCTGGGATATTTAAAATTTGCGACAGTTGAAAAATTATTTTTTGAATAATTTACTATAGAAAAGGCAATCCCTGGCGTAATTAAAATTTGCGACAGTAAAAAATTAATTTGTGAAAAATTTACCTAGCGAAATTGAAAATTGCGAGAGTAAAAAATTATTTTTTGAATAATTTACTATAGAAAAGGCAATCCCTGGCGTAATTAAAATTTGCGACAGTAAGAAATTATTTTTTGAATAATTTACTATATAAAAGGCAATCCCTGGCGTAATTAAAATTTGCGAGAGTAGAAAATTATTTTTTGAATAATTTACTATAGAAAACGCAATCCCTGGCGCAAATAAAATTTGCGACAGTAAAAAATTATTTTTTGCAAAATTTATTATAGAAAAGGCAATCCCTGGCGCACTTAAAATTTGCGATAGTAAAAAATTATTTTTTGAATAATTTACTATAGAAAAGGCAATCCCTGGCGTAATTAAAATTTGCGACAGTAAAAAATTAATTTGTGAAAAATTTACCTGGCGAAATTGAAATTTGCGAGAGTAAAAAATTATTTTTTGAATAATTTACTATAGAAAAGGCAATCCCTGGCGTAATTAAAATTTGCGACAGTAGAAAATTATTTTTTGAAAAGTTTACAATAGAAAAGGCAATCCCTGGCGCAATTAAAATTTGCGAGAGTAAAAAATTATTTTTTGAATAATTTGCTATAGAAAAGGCAATCCCTGGGATATTTAAAATCTGCGACAGTTGAAAATTATTTTTTGAAAAATTTACTATATAAAAGGCAATCCCTGGCGTAATTAAAATTTGCGACAGTAGAAAATTATTTTTTGAATAATTTACTATAGAAAAGGCAATCCCTGGCGTAATTAAAATTTGCGACAGTAGAAAATTATTTTTTGAATAATTTACCTGGCGAAATTGAAATTTGCGACAGTAGAAAATTATTTTTTGAATAATTTACTATAGAAAAGGCAATCCCTGGGATATTTAAAATTTGCGACAGTTGAAAAATTATTTTTTGAATAATTTACTATAGAAAAGGCAATCCCTGGCGTAATTAAAATTTGCGACAGTAAAAAATTAATTTGTGAAAAATTTACCTGGCGAAATTGAAATTTGCGAGAGTAAAAAATTATTTTTTGAATAATTTACTATAGAAAAGGCAATCTCTGGCGTAATTAAAATTTGCGACAGTAAGAAATTATTTTTCGAATAATTTACTATATAAAAGGCAATCCCTGGCGTAATTAAAATTTCCGACAGTAGAAAATTATTTTTTGAATAATTTACTATAGAAAAGGCAATCCCTGGCGCAATTAAAATTTGCGACAGTAAAAAATTATTTTTTGCAAAATTTACTATAGAAAAGGCAATCCCTGGCGCACTTAAAATTTGCGATAGTAAAAAATTATTTTTTGAATAATTTACTATAGAAAAGGCAATCCCTGGCGTAATTAAAATTTGCGACAGTAAAAAATTATTTTTTGAATAATTTACTATAGAAAAGGCAATCCCTGGCGTAATTAAAATTTGCGACAGTAGAAAATTATTTTTTGAATAATTTACTATAGAAAAGGCAATCCCTGGCGCAATTAAAATTTGCGACAGTAAAAAATTATTTTTGCAAAATTTACTATAGAAAAGGCAATCCCTGGCGCACTTAAAATTTGCGATAGTAAAAAATTATTTTTTGAATAATTTACTATAGAAAAGGCAATCCCTGGCGCAATTAAAATTTGCGACAGTAAAAAATTATTTTTTGAATAATTTACTATAGAAAAGGCAATCCCTGGGATATTTAAAATTTGCGACAGTAAAAAATTATTTTTTGAATAATTTACTATAGAAAAGGCAATCCCTGGCGTAATTAAAATTTGCGACAGTAGAAAATTATTTTTTGAAAAGTTTACTATAGAAAAGGCAATCCCTGGCGTAATTAAAATTAGCGACAGTAAAAAATTATTTTTTGAATAATTTACTATAGAAAAGGCAATCCCTGGCGTAATTAAAATTTGCGACAGTAGAAAATTATTTTTTGAATAATTTACTATAGAAAAGGCAATCCCTGGCGCAATTAAAATTTGCGACAGTAAAAAATTATTTTTTGCAAAATTTACTATAGAAGAGGCAATCCCTGGCGCACTTAAAATTTGCGATAGTAAAAAATTATTTTTTGAATAATTTACTATAGAAAAGGCAATCCCTGGCGTAATTAAAATTTGCGACAGTAAAAAATTATTTTTTGAATAATTTACTATAGAAAAGGCAATCCCTGGCGTAATTAAAATTTGCGACAGTAGAAAATTATTTTTTGAATAATTTACTATAGAAAAGGCAATCCCTGGCGCAATTAAAATTTGCGACAGTAAAAAATTATTTTTTGCAAAATTTACTATAGAAAAGGCAATCCCTGGCGCACTTAAAATTTGCGATAGTAAAAAATTATTTTTTGAATAATTTACTATAGAAAAGGCAATCCCTGGCGCAATTAAAATTTGCGACAGTAAAAAATTATTTTTTGAATAATTTACTATAGAAAAGGCAATCCCTGGCGTAATTAAAATTTGCGACAGTAGAAAATTATTTTTTGAATAATTTACTATAGAAAAGGCAATCCCTGGGATATTTAAAATTTGCGACAGTTGAAAAATTATTTTTTGAATAATTTACTATAGAAAAGGCAATACCTGGCGTAATTAAAATTTGCGACAGTAAAAAATTAATTTGTGAAAAATTTACCTGGCGAAATTGAAATTTGCGAGAGTAAAAAATTATTTTTTGAATAATTTACTATAGAAAAGGCAATCCCTGGGATATTTAAAATCTGCGACAGTTGAAAATTATTTTTTGAAAAATTTACTATATAAAAGGCAATCCCTGGCGTAATTAAAATTTGCGACAGTAGAAAATTATTTTTGAATAATTTACTATAGAAAAGGCAATCCCTGGCGTAATTAAAATTTGCGAGAGTAGAAAATTATTTTTTGAATAATTTACCTGGCGAAATTGAAATTTGCGACAGTAGAAAATTATTTTTTGAATAATTTACTATAGAAAAGGCAATCCCTGGGATATTTAAAATTTGCGACAGTTGAAAAATTATTTTTTGAATAATTTAATATAGAAAAGGCAATCCCTGGCGTAATTAAAATTTGCGACAGTAAAAAATTAATTTGTGAAAAATTTACCTGGCGAAATTGAAATTTGCGAGAGTAAAAAATTATTTTTTGAATAATTTACTATAGAAAAGGCAATCCCTGGCGTAATTAAAATTTGCGACAATAAGAAATTATTTTTTGAATAATTTACTATATAAAAGGCAATCCCTGGCGTAATTAAAATTTGCGACAGTAGAAAATTATTTTTTGAATAATTTACTATAGAAAAGGCAATCCCTGGCGCAATTAAAATTTGCGACAGTAAAAAATTATTTTTTGCAAAATTTACTATAGAAAAGGCAATCCCTGGCGCACTTAAAATTTGCGATAGTAAAAAATTATTTTTTGAATAATTTACTATAGAAAAGGCAATCCCTGGCGTAATTAAAATTTGCGACAGTAAAAAATTATTTTTTGAATAATTTACTATAGAAAAGGCAATCCCTGGCGTAATTAAAATTTGCGACAGTAGAAAATTATTTTTTGAATAATTTACTATAGAAAAGGCAATCCCTGGCGCAATTAAAATTTGCGACAGTAAAAAATTATTTTTTGCAAAATTTACTATAGAAAAGGCAATCCCTGGCGCACTTAAAATTTGCGACAGTAAAAAATTATTTTTTGAATAATTTACTATAGAAAAGGCAATCCCTGGCGTAATTAAAATTTGCGACAGTAGAAAATTATTTTTTGACTAATTTACTATAGAAAAGGCAATCCCTGGCGCAATTAAAATTTGCGACAGTAAAAAATTATTTTTTGCAAAATTTACTATAGAAAAGGCATTTGCGATAGTAAAAAATTATTTTTTGAATAATTTACTATAGAAAAGGCAATCCCTGGCGCAATTAAAATTTGCGATAGTAAAAAATTATTTTTTGAATAATTTACTATAGAAAAGGCAATCCCTGGGATATTTAAAATTTGCGACAGTAAAAAATTATTTTTTGAATAATTTAGTATAGAAAAGGCAATCCCTGGCGGATTTGAAATTTGCGACAGTAAAAAATTATTTTTTGAATAATTTACTATAGAAAAGGCAATCCCTGGCGTAATTAAAATTTGCGACAGTAGAAAATTATTTTTTGAAAAGTTTACTATAGAAAAGGCAATCCCTGGCGCAATTAAAATTTGCGACAGTAGAAAATAATTTTTTGAATAATTTACTATAGAAAAGGCAATCCCTGGCGTAATTAAAATTTGCGACAGTAAAAAATTAATTTGTGAAAAATTTACCTGGCGAAATTGAAATTTGCGAGAGTAAAAAATTATTTTTTGAATAATTTACTATAGAAAAGGCAATCCCTGGCGTAATTAAAATTTGCGACAGTAGAAAATTATTTTTTGAATAATTTACTATAAAAAATGTAATCCCTGGCGTAATTAAAATTTGCGACAGTAGAAAATTATTTTTTGAATAATTTACCTGGCGAAATTGAAATTTGCGACAGTAGAAAATTATTTTTTGAATAATTTACTATAGAAAAGGCAATCCCTGGGATATTTAAAATTTGCGACAGTTGAAAAATTATTTTTTGAATAATTTACTATAGAAAAGGCAATCCCTGGCGTAATTAAAATTTGCGACAGTAAAAAATTAATTTGTGAAAAATTTACCTGGCGGATTTGAAATTTGCGACAGTAGAAAATTATTTTTTGAATAATTTACTATAGAAAAGGCAATCCCTGGCGTAATTAAAATTTGCGACAGTAAGAAATTATTTTTTGAATAATTTACTATTAAAAGGCAATCCCTGGCGTAATTAAAATTTGCGACAGTAGAAAATTATTTTTTGAATAATTTACTATAGAAAACGCAATCCCTGGCGCAATTAAAATTTGCGACATTAAAAAATTATTTTTTGCAAAATTTACTATAGAAAAGGCAATCCCTGGCGCACTTAAAATTTGCGATAGTAAAAAATTATTTTTTGAATAATTTACTATAGAAAAGGCAATCCCTGGCGTAATTAAAATTTGCGACAGTAAAAAATTATTTTTTGAATAATTTACTATAGAAAAGGCAATCCCTGGCGTAATTAAAATTTGCGACAGTAGAAAATAATTTTTTGAATAATTTACTATAGAAACGGCAATCCCTGGCGCAATTAAAATTTGCGACAGTAAAAAATTATTTTTTGCAAAATTTACTATAGAAAAGGCAATCCCTGGCGCACTTAAAATTTGCGACAGTAAAAAATTATTTTTTGAATAATTTACTATAGAAAAGGCAATCCCTGGCGTAATTAAAATTTGCGACAGTAGAAAATTATTTTTTGAATAATTTACTGTAGAAAAGGCAATCCCTGGCGCAATTAAAATTTGCAACAGTAGAAAACTATTTTTTGAATAATTTACTATAGAAAAGGCAATCCTGGCGTAATTAAAATTTGCGACAGTAAAAAATGATTTTTTGAATAATTTATTATAGAAAAGGCAATCCCTGGCGTAATTAAAATTTGCGACAGTATAAAATTATTTTTTGAAAAGTTTACTATAGAATAGGCAATCCCTGGCGCAATTAAAATTTGCGACAGTAGAAAATTATTTTTTGAATAATTTACTATAGAAAAGGCAATCCCTGGCGTAATTAAAATTTGCAACAGTAGAAAATTATTTTTTGAATAATTTACTATAGAAAAGGCAATCCCTGGCGTAATTAAAATTTGCGACAGTTGAAAATTATTTTTTGAATAATTTACTATAGAAAAGGCAATCCCTGGCGTAATTAAAATTTGCGACAGTAGAAAATTAATTTTTGAATAATTTACTATAGAAAAGGCAATCCCTGGCGTAATTAAAATTTGCGACAGTATAAAATTATTTTTTGAATAATTTACTATAGAAAAGGCAATCCGTGGCGTAGTTACAATTTGCGACAGTAGAAAATTATTTTTTGAATAATTTACTATAGAAAAGGCAATCCCTGGCGTATTTAAAATTTGCGACAGTATAAAATTATTTTTTGAATAATTTACTATAGAAAAGGCAATCCCTGGGATATTTAAAATTTGCGACAGTTGAAAATTATTTTTTGAATAATTTACTATAGAAAAGGCAATCCCTGGGATATTTAAAATTTGCGACAGTAGAAAATTATTTTTTGAATAATTTACTATAGAAAAGGCAATCCCTGGCGCAATTAAAATTTGCGACAGTAGAAAATTATTTTTTGAATAATTTACTATAGAAAAGGCAATCCCTGGCGTAATTGAAATTTGCGAGAGTAAAAAATTATTTTTTGAATAATTTACTATAGAAAAGGCAATCTCTGGCGCAATTAAAATTTGCGACAGTAGAAAATTATTTTTTGAATAGTTTACTATAGAAAAGGCAATCCCTGGCGCAATTAAAATTTGCGACAGTAGAAAATTAGTTTTTGAATAATTTACTATAGAAAAGGCAATCCCTGGCTTAATTAAAATTTGCAACAGTAGAAAATTATTTTTTGAAAAGTTTACTATAGAAAAGGCAATCCCTGGCGCAATTAAAATTTGCGACAGTAGAAAATTATTTTTTGAATAATTTACTATAGAAAAGGCAATCCCTGGCGTAATTAAAATTTGCGACAGTAAAAAACTAATTTGTGAAAAATTTACCTGGCGAAATTGAAATTTGCGAGAGTAAAAAATTATTTTTTGAATAATTTACTATAGAAAAGGCAATCCCTGGCGTAATTAAAATTTGCGACAGTAGAAAATTATTTTTTGAAAAGTTTACTATAGAAAAGGCAATCCCTGGCGCAATTAAAATTTGCGACAGTAAAAAATTATTTTTTGAATAATTTACTATAGAAAAGGCAATCCCTGGGATATTTAAAATCTGCGACAGTTGAAAATTATTTTTTGAAAAATTTACTATATAAAAGGCAATCCCTGGCGCAATTAAAATTTGCGACAGTGGAAAATTATTTTTTGAATAATTTACTATAGAAAAGGCAATCCCTGGCGTAATTAAAATTTGCGACAGTAGAAAATTATTTTTGAATAATTTACCTGGCGAAATTGAAATCTGCGACAGTAGAAAATTATTTTTTGAATAATTTACTATAGAAAAGGCAATCCCTGGGATATTTAAAATTTGCGACAGTTGAAAAATTATTTTTTGAATAATTTACTATAGAAAAGGCAATCCCTGGCGTAGTTAAAATTTGCGACAGTAAAAAATTAATTTGTGAAAAATTTACCTGGTGAAATTGAAATTTGCGAGAGTAAAAAATTATTTTTTGAATAATTTACTATAGAAAAGGCAATCCCTGGCGTAATTAAAATTTGCGACAGTAAGAAATTATTTTTTGAATAATTTACTATATAAAAGGCAATCCCTGGCGTAATTAAAATTTGCGACAGTAGAAAATTATTTTTTGAATAATTTACTATAGAAATGGCCATCAATGGCGCAATTAAAATTTGCGACAGTAAAAAATTATTTTTTGCAAAATTTACTATAGAAAAGGCAATCCCTGGCGCACTTAAAATTTGCGATAGTAAAAAATTATTTTTTGAATAATTTACTATAGAAAAGGCAATCCCTGGTGCAATTAAAATTTGCGACAGTAAAAAATTATTTTTTGAATAATTTACTATAGAAAAGGCAATCCCTGGCGTAATTAAAATTTGCGACAGTAGAAAATTATTTTTGCAAAATTTACTATAGAAAAGGCAATCCCTGGCGCACTTAAAATTTGCGATAGTAAAAAATTATTTTTTGGATAATTTACTATAGAAAAGGCAATCCCTGGCGCAATTAAAATTTGCGACAGTAAAAAATTATTTTTTGAATAATTTACTATAGAAAAGGCAATCCCTGGGATATTTAAAATTTGCGACAGTAAAAAATTATTTTTTGAATAATTTACTATAGAAAAGGCAATCCCTGGCGGATTTGAAATTTGCGACAGTAAAAAATTATTTTTTGAATAATTTACTATAGAAAAGGCAATCCCTGGCGTAATTAAAATTTGCGACAGTAGAAAATTATTTTTTGAATAATTTACTATATAAAAGGCAATCCCTGACGTAATTAAAATTTGCGACAGTAGAAAATTATTTTTTGAATAATTTACTATAGAAAAGGCAATCCCTGGGATATTTAAAATTTGCGACAGTTGAAAATTATTTTTTGAATAATTTACTATAGAAAAGGCAATCCCTGGCGCAATTAAAATTTGCAACAGTAGAAAATTATTTTTTGAATAATTTACTATAGAAAAGGCAATCCCTGGCGTAATTAAAATTTGCGACAGTAAAAAATTATTTTTTGAATAATTTACTATAGAAAAGGCAATCCCTGGCGTAACTAAAATTTGCGACAGTATAAAATTATTTTTTGAAAAGTTTACTATAGAATAGGCAATCCCTGGCGCAATTAAAATTTGCGACAGTAGAAAATTATTTTTTCAATAATTTACTATAGAAAAGGCAATCCCTGGCGCAATTAAAATTTGCAACAGTAGAAAATTATTTTTTGAATAATTTACTATAGAAAAGGCAATCCCTGGCGTAATTAAAATTTGCGACAGTTGAATATTATTTTTTGAATTATTTACTATAGAAAAGGCAATCCCTGGCGTAATTAAAATTTGCGACAGTAGAAAATTATTTTTTGAATAATTTACTATAGAAAAGGCAATCCCTGGCGTAATTAAAATTTGCGACAGTATAAAATTATTTTTTGAATAATTTACTATAGAAAAGGCAATCCGTGGCGTAATTACAATTTGCGACAGTAGAAAATTATTTTTTGAATAATTTACTATAGAAAAGGCAATCCCTGGCGCAATTAAAATTTGCGACAGTATAAAATTATTTTTTGAATAATTTACTATAGAAAAGGCAATCCCTGGCGTAATTGAAATTTGCGAGAGTAAAAAATTATTTTTTGAATAATTTACTATAGAAAAGGCAATCCCTGGCGTAATTAAAATTTGCGACAGTAGAAAATTATTTTTTGAATAATTTACTATAGAAAAGGCAATCCCTGACGTAATTAAAATTTGCGACAGTAGAAAATTATTTTTTGAATAATTTACTGTAGAAAAGGCAATCCCTGGCGCAATTAAAATTTGCAACAGTAGAAAATTATTTTTGAATAATTTACTATTGAGAAGGCAATCCCTGGCGTAATTAAAATTTGCGACAGTAAAAAATTATTTTTTTAATAATTTACTATAGAAAAGGCAATCCCTGGCGTAATTAAAATTTGCGACAGTATAAAATTATTTTTTGAAAAGTTTACTATAGAAAAGGTAATCCCTGGCGTAATTAAAATTTGCGACAGTATAAAATTATTTTTTGAATAATTTACTATAGAAAAGGCAATACCTGGGATATTTAAAATTTGCGACAGTTGAAAATTATTTTTTGAATAATTTACTATAGAAAAGGCAATCCCTGGCGCAATTAAAATTTGCGACAGTAGAAAATTATTTTTTGAATAATTTACTATAGAAAAGGCAATCCCTGGCGTAATTAAAATTTACGACAGTAAAAAATTATTTTTTGAATAATTTACTATAGAAAAGGCAATCCCTGGCGCAATTAAAATTTGCGACAGTAGAAAATTATTTTTTGAATAATTTACTATAGAAAAGGCAATCCCTGGCGTAATTAAAATTTGCGACAGTAGAAAATTATTTTTTGAATAATTTACTATAGAAAAGGCAATCCCTGGCGTAATTAAAATTTGCGACAGGAAAAAATTATTTTTTGTATAATTTACTATAGAAAAGGCAATCCCTGGCGCAATTAAAATTTGCGACAGTAGAAAAATATTTTTTGAATAATTTACTATAGAAAAGGCAATCCCTGGCGTAATTAAAATTTACGACAGTAAAAAATTATTTTTTGAATAATTTACTATAGAAAAGGCAATCCCTGGCGCAATTAAAATTTGCGACAGTAGAAAATTATTTTTTGAATAATTTACTATAGAAAAGGCAATCCCTGGCGCAATTAAAATTTGCGAGAGTAGAAGACTATTTTTTGAATAATTTACTATAGAAAAGGCAATCCCTGGCGTATTTAAAATTTGCGACAGTATAAAATTATTTTTTGAATAATTTACTATAGAAAAGGCAATACCTGGGATATTTAAAATTTGCGACAGTAGAAAATTATTTTTTGAATAATTTACTATAGAAAAGGCAATCCCTGGCGCAATTAAAATTTGCGACAGTAGAAAATTATTTTTTGAATAATTTACTATAGAAAAGGCAATCCCTGGCGCACTTAAAATTTGCGACAGTAGAAAATTATTTTTTGAATAATTTACTATAGAAAAGGCAATCCCTGGCGTAATTGAAATTTGCGAGAGTAAAAAATTATTTTTTGAATAATTTACTATAGAAAAGGTAATCCCTGGCGCAATTAAAATTTGCGACAGTAGAAAATTATTTTTTGAATAGTTTACTATAGAAAAGGCAATCCCTGGCGCAATTAAAATTTGCGACAGTAGAAAATTAGTTTTTGAATAATTTACTATAGAAAAGGCAATCCCTGGCGTAATTAAAATTTGCAACAGTAGTAAATTATTTTTTTGAAAAGTTTACTATAGAAAAGGCCATCCCTGGCGCAATTAAAATTTGCGACTGTAGAAAATTATTTTTTGTATAATTTACTATAGAAAAGGCAATCCCTGGCGTAATTAAAATTTGCGACAGTAAAAAATTAATTTGTGAAAAATTTACCTGGCGAAATTGAAATTTGCGAGAGTAAAAAATTATTTTTTGAATAATTTACTATAGAAAAGGCAATCCCTGGCGCAATTAAAATTTGCGACAGTAGAAAATTATTTTTTGAAAAGTTTACTATAGAAAAGGCAATCCCTGGCGCAATTAAAATTTGCGACAGTAAAAAATTATTGTTTGAATAATTTACTATAGAAAAGGCAACCCCTGGGATATTTAAAATCTGCGACAGTTGAAAATTATTTTTTGAAAAATTTACTATATCAAAGGCAATCCCTGGGTAATTAAAATTTGCGACAGTGGAAAATTATTTTTTGAATAATTTACTATAGAAAAGGCAATCCCTGGCGTAATTAAAATTTGCGACAGTAGAAAATTATTTTTTGAATAATTTACCTGGCGAAATTGAAATCTGCGACAGTAGAAAATTATTTTTTGAATAATTTACTAGAGAAAAGGCAATCCCTGGGATATTTAAAATTTGCGACAGTTGAAAAATTATTTTTTGAATAATTTACTATAGAAAAGGCAATCCCTGGCGTAATTAAAATTTGCGACAGTAAAAAATTAATTTGTGAAAAATTTACCTGGCGAAATTGAAATTTGCGAGAGTAAAAAATTATTTTTTGAATAATTTACTATAGAAAAGGCAATCCCTGGCGTAATTAAAATTTGCGACAATAAGAAATTATTTTTTGAATAATTTACTATATAAAAGGCAATTCCTGGCGTAATTAAAATTTGCGACAGTAGAAAATTATTTTTTGAATAATTTACTATAGAAATGGCCATCAATGGCGCAATTAAAATTTGCGACAGTAAAAAATTATTTTTTGCAAAATTTACTATAGAAAAGGCAATCCCTGGCGCACTTAAAATTTGCGATAGTAAAACATTATTTTTTGAATAATTTACTATAGAAAAGGCAATCCCTGGTGTAATTAAAATTTGCGACAGTAAAAAATTATTTTTTGAATAATTTACTATAGAAAAGGCAATCCCTGGGGGTAATTAAAATTTGCGACAGTAGAAAATTATTTTTTGAATAATTTACTATAGAAAGGCAATCCCTGGCGCAATTAAAATTTGCGACAGTAAAAAATTATTTTTCCAAAATTTACTATAGAAAAGGCAATCCCCGGCGCACTTAAAATTTGCGATAGTAAAAAATTATTTTTTGAATAATTTACTATAGAAAAGGCAATCCCTGGCGCAATTAAAATTTGCGACAGTAAAAAATTATTTTTTGAATAATTTACTATAGAAAAGGCAATCCCTGGGATATTTAAAATTTGCGACAGTAAAAAATTATTTTTTGAATAATTTACTATAGAAAAGGCAATCCCTGGCGGATTTGAAATTTGCGACAGTAAAAAATTATTTTTTGAATAATTTACTATAGAAAAGGCAATCCCTGGCGTAATTAAAATTTGCGACAGTAGAAAATTATTTTTTGAATAATTTACTATAGAAAAGGCAATCCCTGACGTAATTAAAATTTGCGACAGTAGAAAATTATTTTTTGAATAATTTACTGTAGAAAAGGCAATCCCTGGCGCAATTAAAATTTGCAACAGTAGAAAATTATTTTTTGAATAATTTACTATAGAAAAGGCAATCCCTGGCGTAATTAAAATTTGCGACAGTAAAAAATTATTTTTTGAATAATTTACTATAGAAAAGGCAATCCCTGGCGTAATTAAAATTTTCGACAGTATAAAATTATTTTTTGAAAAGTTTACTATAGAATAGGCAATCCCTGGCGCAATTAAAATTTGCGACAGTAGAAAATTATTTTTTGAATAATTTACTATAGAAAAGGCAATCCCTGGCGCAATTAAAATTTGCAACAGTAGAAAATTATTTTTTGAATAATTTACTATAGAAAAGGCAATCCCTGGCGTAATTAAAATTTGCGACAGTTGAATATTATTTTTTGAATTATTTACTATAGAAAAGGCAATCCCTGGCGTAATTAAAATTTGCGACAGTAGAAAATTATTTTTTGAATAATTTACTATAGAAAAGGCAATCCCTGGCGTAATTAAAATTTGCGACAGTATAAAATTATTTTTTGAATAATTTACTATAGAAAAGGCAATCCGTGGCGTAATTACAATTTGCGACAGTAGAAAATTATTTTTTGAATAATTTACTATAGAAAAGGCAATCCCTGGCGTATTTAAAATTTGCGACAGTGTAAAATTATTTTTTGAATAATTTACTATAGAAAAGGCAATCCCTGGCGTAATTAAAATTTGCGACAGTAGAAAATTATTTTTTGAAAAGTTTACTATAGAAAAGGCAATCCCTGGCGCAATTAAAATTTGCGAGAGTAGAAAATTATTTTTTGAATAATTTACTATAGAAAAGGCAATCCCTGGCGTAATTAAAATTTGCGACAGTAAAAAACTATTTTTTGAATAATTTACTATAGAAAAGGCAATCCCTGGCGTATTTAAAATTTGCGACAGTAGAAAATTATTTTTTGAATAATTTACTATAGAAAAGGCAATCCCTGGCGCAATTAAAATTTGCGACAGTAAAAAATTATTTTTTGAATAATTTACTATAGAAAAGGCAATCCCTGGCGTAATTAAAATTTGCGACAGTAAAAAATTATTTTTTGAATAGTTTACTATAGAAAAGGTAATCCCTGGCGTAATTAAAATTTGCGACAGTAGAAAATTATTTTTCGAATAATTTACTATAGAAAAGGCAATCCCTGGCGTATTTAAAATTTGCGACAGTAGAAAATTATTTTTTGAATAATTTACTATAGAAAAGGCAATCCCTGGCGCAATTAAAATTTGCGACAGTTGAAAATTATTTTTTGAATAATTTACTATAGAAAAAGCAATCCCTGGCGTAATTAAAATTTGCGACAGTAGAAAATTAATTTGTGAAAAATTTCCCTGGCGAAATTGAAATTTGCGACAGTAGAAAATTATTTTTTGAATAATTTACTATAGAAAAGGCAATCCCTGGCGTATTTAAAATTTGCGACAGTATAAAATTATTTTTTGAATAATTTACTATAGAAAAGGCAATCCCTGGCGCAATTAAAATTTGCGAGAGTAGAAAACTATTTTTTGAATAATTTACTATAGAAAAGGCAATCCCTGGCGTAATTAAAATTTGCGACAGTAGAAAATTATTTTTTGAATAATTTACTATAGAAAAGGCAATCCCTGGCGTAATTAAAATTTACGACAGTAAAAAATTATTTTTTGAATAATTTACTATAGAAAAGGCAATCCCTGGCGCAATTAAAATTTGCGACAGTAGAAAATTATTTTTTGAATAATTTACTATAGAAAAGGCAATCCCTGGCGTAATTAAAATTTGCCACAGTAGAAAATTATTTTTTGAATAATTTACTATAGAAAAGGCAATCCCTGGCGTAATTAAAATTTGCGACAGTTGAAAATTATTTTTTGAATAATTTACTATAGAAAAGGCAATACCTGGGATATTTAAAATTTGCGACAGTTGAAAATTATTTTTTGAATAATTTACTATAGAAAAGGCAATCCCTGGCGCAATTAAAATTTGCGACAGTAGAAAATTATTTTTTGAATAATTTACTATAGAAAAGGCAATCCCTGGCGTAATTAAAATTTGCGACAGTAGAAAATTATTTTTTGAATAATTTACTATAGAAAAGGCAATCCCTGGCGTAATTAAAATTTACGACAGTAAAAAATTATTTTTTGAATAATTTACTATAGAAAAGGCAATCCCTGGCGCAATTAAAATTTGCGACAGTAGAAAATTATTTTTTGAATAATTTACTATAGAAAAGGCAATCCCTGGCGTAATTAAAATTTGCGACAGTAGAAAATTATTTTTTGAATAATTTACTATAGAAAAGGCAATCCCTGGCGTAATTAAAATTTGCGACAGTAAAAAATTATTTTTTGAATAATTTACTATAGAAAAGGCAATCCCTGGCGTAATTAAAATTTGCGACAGTAGAAAATTATTCTTTGAATAATTTACTATAGAAAAGACAATCCCTGGCGCACTTAAAATTTGCGACAGTAGAAAATTATTTTTTGAATAATTTACTATAGAAAAGGCAATCCCTGGCGTAATTAAAATTTGCGACAGTAGAAAATTATTTTTTGAATAATTTACTATAGAAAAGGCAATCCCTGGCGTAATTAAAATTTGCGACAGTAGAAAATTATTTTTTGAATAATTTACTCTAGAAAAGGCAATCCCTGGCGCAATTAAAATTTGCGACAGTATAAAATTATTTTTTGAAAAATTTACTATAGAGAAGGCAATCCCTGGCGTAATTAAAATTTGCGGCAGGAAAAAATTATTTTTTGAATAATTTACTATAGAAAAGGCAATCCCTGGCGTAATTAAAATTTGCGACAGTAGAAAATTATTTTTTGAATAATTTACTATAGAAAAGGCAATCCCTGGCGCAATTAAAATTTGCGACAGTATAAAATTATTTTTTGAAAAATTTACTATAGAAAAGGCAATCCCTGGCGTAATTAAAATTTGCGACAGTAAAAAATTATTTTTTGAATAATTTACTATAGAAAAGGCAATCCCTGGAGTAATTAAAATTTGCGACAGTAGAAAATTATTTTTTGAATAATTTACTATAGAAAAGGCAATCCCTGGCGTATTTAAAATTTGCGACAGTATAAAATTATTTTTTGAATAATTTACTATAGAAAAGGCAATCCCTGGCGCAATTAAAATTTGCGACAGTAGAAAATTATATTTTGAATAATTTACTATAGAAAAGGCAATCCCTGGCGTATTTAAAATTTGCGACAGTATAAAATTATTTTTTGAATAATTTACTATAGAAAAGGCAATACCTGGGATATTTAAAATTTGCGACAGTTGAAAATTATTTTTTGAATAATTTACTATAGAAAAGGCAATCCCTGGCGCACTTAAAATTTGCGACAGTAGAAAATTATTTTTTGAATAATTTACTATAGAAAAGGCAATACCTGGGATATTTAAAATTTGCGACAGTTGGAAATTATTTTTTGAATAATTTACTATAGAAAAGGCAATACCTGGGATATTTAAAATTTGCGACAGTTGAAAATTATTTTTTGAATAATTTACTATAGAAAAGGCAATCCCTGGCGCACTTAAAATTTGCGACAGTAGAAAATTATTTTTTGAATAATTTACTATAGAAAAGGCAATACCTGGGATATTTAAAATTTGCGACAGTTGGAAATTATTTTTTGAATAATTTACTATAGAAAAGTCAATCCCTGGCGCAATTAAAATTTGCGACAGTAGAAAATTATTTTTTGAATAATTTACTATAGAATAGGCAATCCCTGGCGTAATTAAAATTTGCGACAGTAGAAAATTATTTTTTGAATAATTTACTATAGAAAAGGCAATCCCTGGCGTAATTAAAATTTGCGACAGTAAAAAATTATTTTTTGAATAATTTACTATAGAAAAGGCAATCCCTGGCGTAATTAAAATTTGCGACAGTAGAAAATTATTTTTTGAATAATTTACTATAGAAAAGGCTATCCCTGGCGCACTTAAAATTTGCGACAGTAGAAAATTATTTTTTGAATAATTTACTCTAGAAAAGGCAATCCCTGGCGCAATTAAAATTTGCGACAGTATAAAATTATTTTTTGAAAAATTTACTATAGAGAAGGCAATCCCTGGCGTAATTAAAATTTGCGGCAGGAAAAAATTATTTTTTGAATAATTTACTATAGAAAAGGCAATCCCTGGCGTAATTAAAATTTGCGACAGTAGAAAATTATTTTTTGAATAATTTACTATAGAAAAGGCAATCCCTGGCGCAATTAAAATTTGCGACAGTATAAAATTATTTTTTGAAAAATTTACTATAGAAAAGGCAATCCCTGGCGTAATTAAAATTTGCGACAGTAAAAAATTATTTTTTGAATAATTTACTATAGAAAAGGCAATCCCTGGAGTAATTAAAATTTGCGACAGTAGAAAATTATTTTTTGAATAATTTACTATAGAAAAGGCAATCCCTGGCGTATTTAAAATTTGCGACAGTATAAAATTATTTTTTGAATAATTTACTATAGAAAAGGCAATCCCTGGCGCAATTAAAATTTGCGACAGTAGAAAATTATTTTTTGAATAATTTACTATAGAAAAGGCAATCCCTGGCGTATTTAAAATTTGCGACAGTATAAAATTATTTTTTGAATAATTTACTATAGAAAAGGCAATACCTGGGATATTTAAAATTTGCGACAGTTGAAAATTATTTTTTGAATAATTTACTATAGAAAAGGCAATCCCTGGCGCACTTAAAATTTGCGACAGTAGAAAATTATTTTTTGAATAATTTACTATAGAAAAGGCAATACCTGGGATATTTAAAATTTGCGACAGTTGGAAATTATTTTTTGAATAATTTACTATAGAAAAGGCAATACCTGGGATATTTAAAATTTGCGACAGTTGAAAATTATTTTTTGAATAATTTACTATAGAAAAGGCAATCCCTGGCGCACTTAAAATTTGCGACAGTAGAAAATTATTTTTTGAATAATTTACTATAGAAAAGGCAATACCTGGGATATTTAAAATTTGCGACAGTTGGAAATTATTTTTTGAATAATTTACTATAGAAAAGTCAATCCCTGGCGCAATTAAAATTTGCGACAGTAGAAAATTATTTTTTGAATAATTTACTATAGAATAGGCAATCCCTGGCGTAATTAAAATTTGCGACAGTAGAAAATTATTTTTTGAATAATTTACTATAGAAAAGGCAATCCCTGGCGTAATTAAAATTTGCGACAGTAAAAAATTATTTTTTGAATAATTTACTATAGAAAAGGCAATCCCTGGCGTAATTAAAATTTGCGACAGTAGAAAATTATTTTTTGAATAATTTACTATAGAAAAGGCTATCCCTGGCGCACTTAAAATTTGCGACAGTAGAAAATTATTTTTTGAATAATTTACTATAGAAAAGGCAATCCCTGGCGTAATTAAAATTTGCGACAGTAGAAAATTATTTTTTGAATAATTTACTATAGAAAAGGCAATCCCTGGCGTAATTAAAATTTGCGACAGTAGAAAATTATTTTTTGAATAATTTACTCTAGAAAATACAATCCCTGGCGCAATTAAAATTTGCGACAGTATAAAATTATTTTTTGAAAAATTTACTATAGAAAAGGCAATCCCTGGCGTAATTAAAATTTGCGACAGGAAAAAATTATTTTTTGAATAATTTACTATAGAAAAGGCAAACCCTGGCGTAATTAAAATTTGCGACAGTAGAAAATTATTTTTTGAATAATTTACTATAGAAAAGGCAATCCCTGGCGTAATTAAAATTTGCGACAGTAAAAAATTATTTTTTGAATAATTTACTATAGAAAAGGCAATCCCTGGCGTAATTAAAATTTGCGACAGTAGAAAATTATTTTTTGAATAATTTACTATAGAAAAGGCAATCCCTGGCGTATTTAAAATTTGCGACAGTATAAAATAATTTTTTGAATAATTTACTATAGAAAAGGCAATCCCTGGCGCAATTAAAATTTGCGACTGTAGAAAATTATTTTTTGTATAATTTACTATAGAAAAGGCAATCCCTGGCGTATTTAAAATTTGCGACAGTAAAAAATTAATTTGTGAAAAATTTACCTGGCGAAATTGAAATTTGCGAGAGTAAAAAATTATTTTTTGAATAATTTACTATAGAAAAGGCAATCCCTGGCGTAATTAAAATTTGCGACAGTAGAAAATTATTTTTTGAAAAGTTTACTATAGAAAAGGCAATCCCTGGCGCAATTAAAATTTGCGACAGTAAAAAATTATTTTTTGAATAATTTACTATAGAAAAGGCAACCCCTGGGATATTTAAAATCTGCGACAGTTGAAAATTATTTTTTGAAAAATTTACTATATCAAAGGCAATCCCTGGGGTAATTAAAATTTGCGACAGTGGAAAATTATTTTTTGAATAATTTACTATAGAAAAGGCAATCCCTGGCGTAATTAAAATTTGCGACAGTAGAAAATTATTTTTTGAATAATTTACCTGGCGAAATTGAAATCTGCGACAGTAGAAAATTATTTTTTGAATAATTTACTATAGAAAAGGCAATCCCTGGGATATTTAAAATTTGCGACAGTTGAAAAATTATTTTTTGAATAATTTACTATAGAAAAGGCAATCCCTGGCGTAATTAAAATTTGCGACAGTAAAAAATTAATTTGTGAAAAATTTACCTGGCGAAATTGAAAATTGCGAGAGTAAAAAATTATTTTTTGAATAATTTACTATAGAAAAGGCAATCCCTGGCGTAATTAAAATTTGCGACAATAAGAAATTATTTTTTGAATAATTTACTATATAAAAGGCAATTCCTGGCGTAATTAAAATTTGCGACAGTAGAAAATTATTTTTTGAATAATTTACTATAGAAATGGCCATCAATGGCGCAATTACAATTTGCGACAGTAAAAAATTATTTTTTGCAAAATTTACTATAGAAAAGGCAATCCCTGGCGCACTTAAAATTTGCGATAGTAAAACATTATTTTTTGAATAATTTACTATAGAAAAGGCAATCCCTGGTGTAATTAAAATTTGCGACAGTAAAAAATTATTTTTTGAATAATTTACTATAGAAAAGGCAATCCCTGGGGTAATTAAAATTTGCGACAGTAGAAAATTATTTTTTTTTTAATTTACTATAGAAAGGCAATCCCTGGCGCAATTAAAATTTGCGACAGTAAAAAATTATTTTTCCAAAATTTACTATAGAAAAGGCAATCCCCGGCGCACTTAAAATTTGCGATAGTAAAAAATTATTTTTTGAATAATTTACTATAGAAAAGGCAATCCCTGGCGCAATTAAAATTTGCGACAGTAAAAAATTATTTTTTGAATAATTTACTATAGAAAAGGCAATCCCTGGGATATTTAAAATTTGCGACAGTAAAAAATTATTTTTTGAATAATTTACTATAGAAAAGGCAATCCCTGGCGGATTTGAAATTTGCGACAGTAAAAAATTATTTTTTGAATAATTTACTATAGAAAAGGCAATCCCTGGCGTAATTAAAATTTGCGACAGTAGAAAATTATTTTTTGAATAATTTACTATAGAAAAGGCAATCCCTGACGTAATTAAAATTTGCGACAGTAGAAAATTATTTTTTGAATAATTTACTGTAGAAAAGGCAATCCCTGGCGCAATTAAAATTTGCAACAGTAGAAAATTATTTTTTGAATAATTTACTATAGAAAAGGCAATCCCTGGCGTAATTAAAATTTGCGACAGTAAAAAATTATTTTTTGAATAATTTACTATAGAAAAGGCAATCCCTGGCGTAATTAAAATTTGCGACAGTATAAAATTATTTTTTGAAAAGTTTACTATAGAATAGGCAATCCCTGGCGCAATTAAAATTTGCGACAGTAGAAAATTATTTTTTGAATAATTTACTATAGAAAAGGCAATCCCTGGCGCAATTAAAATTTGCAACAGTAGAAAATTATTTTTTGAATAATTTACTATAGAAAAGGCAATCCCTGGCGTAATTAAAATTTGCGACAGTTGAATATTATTTTTTGAATTATTTACTATAGAAAAGGCAATCCCTGGCGTAATTAAAATTTGCGACAGTAGAAAATTATTTTTTGAATAATTTACTATAGAAAAGGCAATCCCTGGCGTAATTAAAATTTGCGACAGTATAAAATTATTTTTTGAATAATTTACTATAGAAAAGGCAATCCGTGGCGTAATTACAATTTGCGACAGTAGAAAATTATTTTTTGAATAATTTACTATAGAAAAGGCAATCCCTGGCGTATTTAAAATTTGCGACAGTGTAAAATTATTTTTTGAATAATTTACTATAGAAAAGGCAATCCCTGGCGTAATTAAAATTTGCGACAGTAGAAAATTATTTTTTGAAAAGTTTACTATAGAAAAGGCAATCCCTGGCGCAATTAAAATTTGCGAGAGTAGAAAATTATTTTTTGAATAATTTACTATAGAAAAGGCAATCCCTGGCGTAATTAAAATTTGCGACAGTAAAAAACTATTTTTTGAATAATTTACTATAGAAAAGGCAATCCCTGGCGTATTTAAAATTTGCGACAGTAGAAAATTATTTTTTGAATAATTTACTATAGAAAAGGCAATCCCTGGCGCAATTAAAATTTGCGACAGTAAAAAATTATTTTTTGAATAATTTACTATAGAAAAGGCAATCCCTGGCGTAATTAAAATTTGCGACAGTAAAAAATTATTTTTTGAATAGTTTACTATAGAAAAGGTAATCCCTGGCGTAATTAAAATTTGCGACAGTAGAAAATTATTTTTCGAATAATTTACTATAGAAAAGGCAATCCCTGGCGTATTTAAAATTTGCGACAGTAGAAAATTATTTTTTGAATAATTTACTATAGAAAAGGCAATCCCTGGCGCAATTAAAATTTGCGACAGTTGAAAATTATTTTTTGAATAATTTACTATAGAAAAAGCAATCCCTGGCGTAATTAAAATTTGCGACAGTAGAAAATTAATTTGTGAAAAATTTCCCTGGCGAAATTGAAATTTGCGACAGTAGAAAATTATTTTTTGAATAATTTACTATAGAAAAGGCAATCCCTGGCGTATTTAAAATTTGCGACAGTATAAAATTATTTTTTGAATAATTTACTATAGAAAAGGCAATCCCTGGCGCAATTAAAATTTGCGAGAGTAGAAAACTATTTTTTGAATAATTTACTATAGAAAAGGCAATCCCTGGCGTAATTAAAATTTGCGACAGTAGAAAATTATTTTTTGAATAATTTACTATAGAAAAGGCAATCCCTGGCGTAATTAAAATTTACGACAGTAAAAAATTATTTTTTGAATAATTTACTATAGAAAAGGCAATCCCTGGCGCAATTAAAATTTGCGACAGTAGAAAATTATTTTTTGAATAATTTACTATAGAAAAGGCAATCCCTGGCGTAATTAAAATTTGCGACAGTAGAAAATTATTTTTTGAATAATTTACTATAGAAAAGGCAATCCCTGGCGTAATTAAAATTTGCGACAGTTGAAAATTATTTTTTGAATAATTTACTATAGAAAAGGCAATACCTGGGATATTTAAAATTTGCGACAGTTGAAAATTATTTTTTGAATAATTTAATATAGAAAAGGCAATCCCTGGCGCAATTAAAATTTGCGACAGTAGAAAATTATTTTTTGAATAATTTACTATAGAAAAGGCAATACCTGGCGTTATTAAAATTTGCGACAGTAGAAAATTATTTTTTGAATAATTTACTATAGAAAAGGCAATCCCTGGCGTAATTAAAATTTACGACAGTAAAAAATTATTTTTTGAATAATTTACTATAGAAAAGGCAATCCCTGGCGCAATTAAAATTTGCGACAGTAGAAAATTATTTTTTGAATAATTTACTATAGAAAAGGCAATCCCTGGCGTAATTAAAATTTGCGACAGTAGAAAATTATTTTTTGAATAATTTACTATAGAAAAGGCAATCCCTGGCGTAATTAAAATTTGCGACAGTAAAAAATTATTTTTTGAATAATTTACTATAGAAAAGGCAATCCCTGGCGTAATTAAAATTTGCGACAGTAGAAAATTATTCTTTGAATAATTTACTATAGAAAAGACAATCCCTGGCGCACTTAAAATTTGCGACAGTAGAAAATTATTTTTTGAATAATTTACTATAGAAAAGGCAATCCCTGGCGTAATTAAAATTTGCGACAGTAAAAAATTATTTTTTGAATAATTTACTATAGAAAAGGCAATCCCTGGCGTAATTAAAATTTGCGACAGTATAAAATTATTTTTTGAAAAGTTTACTATAGAATAGGCAATCCCTGGCGCAATTAAAATTTGCGACAGTAGAAAATTATTTTTTGAATAATTTACTATAGAAAAGGCAATCCCTGGCGCAATTAAAATTTGCAACAGTAGAAAATTATTTTTTGAATAATTTACTATAGAAAAGGCAATCCCTGGCGTAATTAAAATTTGCGACAGTTGAATATTATTTTTTGAATTATTTACTATAGAAAAGGCAATCCCTGGCGTAATTAAAATTTGCGACAGTAGAAAATTATTTTTTGAATAATTTACTATAGAAAAGGCAATCCCTGGCGTAATTAAAATTTGCGACAGTATAAAATTATTTTTTGAATAATTTACTATAGAAAAGGCAATCCGTGGCGTAATTACAATTTGCGACAGTAGAAAATTATTTTTTGAATAATTTACTATAGAAAAGGCAATCCCTGGCGTATTTAAAATTTGCGACAGTGTAAAATTATTTTTTGAATAATTTACTATAGAAAAGGCAATCCCTGGCGTAATTAAAATTTGCGACAGTAGAAAATTATTTTTTGAAAAGTTTACTATAGAAAAGGCAATCCCTGGCGCAATTAAAATTTGCGAGAGTAGAAAATTATTTTTTGAATAATTTACTATAGAAAAGGCAATCCCTGGCGTAATTAAAATTTGCGACAGTAAAAAACTATTTTTTGAATAATTTACTATAGAAAAGGCAATCCCTGGCGTATTTAAAATTTGCGACAGTAGAAAATTATTTTTTGAATAATTTACTATAGAAAAGGCAATCCCTGGCGCAATTAAAATTTGCGACAGTAAAAAATTATTTTTTGAATAATTTACTATAGAAAAGGCAATCCCTGGCGTAATTAAAATTTGCGACAGTAAAAAATTATTTTTTGAATAGTTTACTATAGAAAAGGTAATCCCTGGCGTAATTAAAATTTGCGACAGTAGAAAATTATTTTTCGAATAATTTACTATAGAAAAGGCAATCCCTGGCGTATTTAAAATTTGCGACAGTAGAAAATTATTTTTTGAATAATTTACTATAGAAAAGGCAATCCCTGGCGCAATTAAAATTTGCGACAGTTGAAAATTATTTTTTGAATAATTTACTATAGAAAAAGCAATCCCTGGCGTAATTAAAATTTGCGACAGTAGAAAATTAATTTGTGAAAAATTTCCCTGGCGAAATTGAAATTTGCGACAGTAGAAAATTATTTTTTGAATAATTTACTATAGAAAAGGCAATCCCTGGCGTATTTAAAATTTGCGACAGTATAAAATTATTTTTTGAATAATTTACTATAGAAAAGGCAATCCCTGGCGCAATTAAAATTTGCGAGAGTAGAAAACTATTTTTTGAATAATTTACTATAGAAAAGGCAATCCCTGGCGTAATTAAAATTTGCGACAGTAGAAAATTATTTTTTGAATAATTTACTATAGAAAAGGCAATCCCTGGCGTAATTAAAATTTACGACAGTAAAAAATTATTTTTTGAATAATTTACTATAGAAAAGGCAATCCCTGGCGCAATTAAAATTTGCGACAGTAGAAAATTATTTTTTGAATAATTTACTATAGAAAAGGCAATCCCTGGCGTAATTAAAATTTGCGACAGTAGAAAATTATTTTTTGAATAATTTACTATAGAAAAGGCAATCCCTGGCGTAATTAAAATTTGCGACAGTTGAAAATTATTTTTTGAATAATTTACTATAGAAAAGGCAATACCTGGGATATTTAAAATTTGCGACAGTTGAAAATTATTTTTTGAATAATTTAATATAGAAAAGGCAATCCCTGGCGCAATTAAAATTTGCGACAGTAGAAAATTATTTTTTGAATAATTTACTATAGAAAAGGCAATACCTGGCGTAATTAAAATTTGCGACAGTAGAAAATTATTTTTTGAATAATTTACTATAGAAAAGGCAATCCCTGGCGTAATTAAAATTTACGACAGTAAAAAATTATTTTTTGAATAATTTACTATAGAAAAGGCAATCCCTGGCGCAATTAAAATTTGCGACAGTAGAAAATTATTTTTTGAATAATTTACTATAGAAAAGGCAATCCCTGGCGTAATTAAAATTTGCGACAGTAGAAAATTATTTTTTGAATAATTTACTATAGAAAAGGCAATCCCTGGCGTAATTAAAATTTGCGACAGTAAAAAATTATTTTTTGAATAATTTACTATAGAAAAGGCAATCCCTGGCGTAATTAAAATTTGCGACAGTAGAAAATTATTCTTTGAATAATTTACTATAGAAAAGACAATCCCTGGCGCACTTAAAATTTGCGACAGTAGAAAATTATTTTTTGAATAATTTACTATAGAAAAGGCAATCCCTGGCGTAATTAAAATTTGCGACAGTAGAAAATTATTTTTTGAATAATTTACTATAGAAAAGGCAATCCCTGGCGTAATTAAAATTTGCGACAGTAGAAAATTATTTTTTGAATAATTTACTCTAGAAAAGGCAATCCCTGGCGCAATTAAAATTTGCGACAGTATAAAATTATTTTTTGAAAAATTTACTATAGAGAAGGCAATCCCTGGCGTAATTAAAATTTGCGGCAGGAAAAAATTATTTTTTGAATAATTTACTATAGAAAAGGCAATCCCTGGCGTAATTAAAATTTGCGACAGTAGAAAATTATTTTTTGAATAATTTACTATAGAAAAGGCAATCCCTGGCGCAATTAAAATTTGCGACAGTATAAAATTATTTTTTGAAAAATTTACTATAGAAAAGGCAATCCCTGGCGTAATTAAAATTTGCGACAGTAAAAAATTATTTTTTGAATAATTTACTATAGAAAAGGCAATCCCTGGAGTAATTAAAATTTGCGACAGTAGAAAATTATTTTTTGAATAATTTACTATAGAAAAGGCAATCCCTGGCGTATTTAAAATTTGCGACAGTATAAAATTATTTTTTGAATAATTTACTATAGAAAAGGCAATCCCTGGCGCAATTAAAATTTGCGACAGTAGAAAATTATTTTTTGAATAATTTACTATAGAAAAGGCAATCCCTGGCGTATTTAAAATTTGCGACAGTATAAAATTATTTTTTGAATAATTTACTATAGAAAAGGCAATACCTGGGATATTTAAAATTTGCGACAGTTGAAAATTATTTTTTGAATAATTTACTATAGAAAAGGCAATCCCTGGCGCACTTAAAATTTGCGACAGTAGAAAATTATTTTTTGAATAATTTACTATAGAAAAGGCAATACCTGGGATATTTAAAATTTGCGACAGTTGGAAATTATTTTTTGAATAATTTACTATAGAAAAGTCAATCCCTGGCGCAATTAAAATTTGCGACAGTAGAAAATTATTTTTTGAATAATTTACTATAGAATAGGCAATCCCTGGCGTAATTAAAATTTGCGACAGTAGAAAATTATTTTTTGAATAATTTACTATAGAAAAGGCAATCCCTGGCGTAATTAAAATTTGCGACAGTAAAAAATTATTTTTTGAATAATTTACTATAGAAAAGGCAATCCCTGGCGTAATTAAAATTTGCGACAGTAGAAAATTATTTTTTGAATAATTTACTATAGAAAAGGCTATCCCTGGCGCACTTAAAATTTGCGACAGTAGAAAATTATTTTTTGAATAATTTACTATAGAAAAGGCAATCCCTGGCGTAATTAAAATTTGCGACAGTAGAAAATTATTTTTTGAATAATTTACTATAGAAAAGGCAATCCCTGGCGTAATTAAAATTTGCGACAGTAGAAAATTATTTTTTGAATAATTTACTCTAGAAAATACAATCCCTGGCGCAATTAAAATTTGCGACAGTATAAAATTATTTTTTGAAAAATTTACTATAGAAAAGGCAATCCCTGGCGTAATTAAAATTTGCGACAGGAAAAAATTATTTTTTGAATAATTTACTATAGAAAAGGCAATCCCTGGCGTAATTAAAATTTGCGACAGTAGAAAATTATTTTTTGAATAATTTACTATAGAAAAGGCAATCCCTGGCGTAATTAAAATTTGCGACAGTAAAAAATTATTTTTTGAATAATTTACTATAGAAAAGGCAATCCCTGGCGTAATTAAAATTTGCGACAGTAGAAAATTATTTTTTGAATAATTTACTATAGAAAAGGCAATCCCTGGCGTATTTAAAATTTGCGACAGTATAAAATAATTTTTTGAATAATTTACTATAGAAAAGGCAATCCCTGGCGCAATTAAAATTTGCGACAGTAGAAAATTATTTTTTGAATAATTTACTATAGAAAAGGCAATCCCTGGCGTATTTAAAATTTGCGACAATATAAAATTATTTTTTGAATAATTTACTATAGAAAAGGCAATACCTGGGATATTTAAAATTTGCGACAGTTGAAAATTATTTTTTGAATAATTTACTATAGAAAAGGCAATCCCTGGCGCACTTAAAATTTGCGACAGTAGAAAATTATTTTTTGAATAATTTACTATAGAAAAGGCAATACCTGGGATATTTAAAATTTGCGACAGTATAAAATTATTTTTTGAATAATTTACTATAGAAAAGGCAATACCTTGGATATTTAAAATTTGCGACAGTTGAAAATTATTTTTTGAAAAATTTACTATAGAAAAGGCAATCCCTGGCGTATGTAAAATTTGCGACAGTATAAAATTATTTTTTGAATAATTTACTATAGAAAAGGCAATACCTGGGATATTTAAAATTTGCGACAGTTGAAAATTATTTTTTGAAAAATTTACTATAGAAAAGGCAATCCCTGGCGTAATTAAAATTTGCGACAGGAAAAAATTATTTTTTGAATAATTTACTATAGAAAAGGCAATCCCTGGCGTAATTAAAATTTGCGACAGTAGAAAATTATTTTTTGAATAATTTACTATAGAAAAGGCAATCCCTGGCGCAATTAAAATTTGCGACAGTATAAAATTATTTTTTGAAAAATTTACTATAGAAAAGGCAATCCCTGGCGTAATTAAAATTTGCGACAGTAAAAAAATATTTTTTGAATAATTTACTATAGAAAACGCAATCCCTGGCGCAATTAAAATTTGCGACAGTAGAAAATTATTTTTTGAATAATTTACTATAGAAAAGGCAATCCCTGGCGTAATTAAAATTTGCGACAGTAGAAAATTATTTTTTGAATAATTTACTATAGAAAAGGCAATCCCTGGCGTAATTAAAATTTGCGACAGTAAAAAATTATTTTTTGAATAATTTACTATAGAAAAGGCAATCCCTGGCGTAATTAAAATTTGCGACAGTAGAAAATTATTTTTTGAATAATTTACTAAAGAAAAGGCAATCCCTGGCGCACTTAAAATTTGCGACAGTAGAAAATTATTTTTTGAATAATTTACTATAGAATAGGCAATCCCTGGCGTAATTAAAATTTGCGACAGTAGAAAATTATTTTTTGAATAATTTACTATAGAAAAGGCAATCCCTGGCGCAATTAAAATTTGCGACAGTAGAAAATTATTTTTTGAATAATTTACTATAGAAAAGGCAATCCCTGGCGTAATTAAAATTTGCGACAGTAGAAAATTATTTTTTGAATAATTTACTATAGAAAAGGCAATCCCTGGCATATTTAAAATTTGCGACAGTATAAAATTATTTTTTGAATAATTTTCTATAGAAAAGGCAATACCTGGGATATTTAAAATTTGCGACAGTTGAAAATTATTTTTTGAATAATTTACTATAGAAAAGGCAATCCCTGGTGCACTTAAAATTTGCGACAGTAGAAAATTATTTTTTGAATAATTTACTATAGAAAAGGCAATACCTGGGATATTTAAAATTTGCGACAGTTGAAAATTATTTTTGAATAATTTACTATAGAAAAGTCAATCCCTGGCGCAATTAAAATTTGCGACAGTAGAAAATTATTTTTTGAATAATTTACTATAGAATAGGCAATCCCTGGCGTAATTGAAATTTGCGAGAGCAAAAATTATTTTTTGAATAATTTACTATAGAAAAGGCAATCCCTGGCGTATTTAAAATTTGCGACAGTACAAAATTATTTTTTGAATAATTTACTATAGAAAAGGCAATCCCTGGGATATTTAAAATTTGCGACAGTTGAAAATTATTTTTTGAACAATTTACTATAGAAAAGGCAATCCCTGGGATATTTAAAATTTGCGACAGTAGAAAATTATTTCTTGAATAATTTACTATAGAAAAGGCAATCCCTGGCGCAATTAAAATTTGCAACAGTAGAAAATTATTTTTGAATAATTTACTATAGAAAAGGCAATCCCTGGTGTATTTAAAATTTGCGAAAGTATAAAATTATTTTTTGAAAAATTTACTACAGAAAAGGCAATCCCTGGCGTAATTAAAATTTGCGTCAGTAAAAAATTATTTTTTGAAAAGTTTACTATAGAAAAGGCAATCCCTGGCGTAATTAAAATTTGCGACAGTAGAAAATTATTTTTTGAATAATTTACTATAGAAAAGGCAATCCCTGGCGTAATTAAAATTTGCGACAGTAGAAAATTATTTTTTGAATAATTTACTGTAGAAAAGGCAATCCCTGGCGCAATTAAAATTTTCAACAGTAGAAAATTATTTTTTGAATAATTTATTATAGAAAAGGCAATCCCTGGCGTAATTAAAATTTGCGACAGTAAAAAATTATTCTTTGAATAATTTACTATAGAAAAGGCAATCCCTGGCGTAATTAAAATTTGCGACAGTAGAAAATTATTTTTTGAATAATTTACTATAAAAAAGGCAATCCCTGGCGTATTTAAAATTTGCGACAGTATAAAATTATTTTTTGAATAATTTACTATAGAAAAGGCAATCCCTGGCGTAATTATAACTTGCGATAGTAAAAAATAATTTTTTGAATAATTTACTATAGAAAAGGCAATCCTTGGCGTAATTAAAATTTGCGACCGTAGAAAATTAATTTGTGAAAAATTTACCTGGCGAAATTGAAATTTGCGACAGTAAAAAATTATTTTTTGAATAATTTACTATAGAAAAGGCAATCCCTGGCGCAATTAAAATTTGCGACAGTAAAAATTATTTTTTGAATAATTTGCTGTAGAAAAGGCAATCCCTGGCGTAACTAAAATTTGCAACAGTAGAAAATTATTTTTTGAATAATTTACTATAGAAAAGGCAATCCCTGGCGTAATTAAAATTTGCGACAGTAAAAAATTAATTTGTGAAAAATTTACCTGGCGAAATTGAAATTTGCAACAGTAGAAAATTATTTTTTGAATAATTTACTATATAAAAGGCAATCCCTGGCGTAATTAAAATTTGCGACAGTAGAAATATTTTTTGAAAAGTTTACTATAGAAAAGGCAATCCCTGGCGCAATTAAAATTTGCGACAGTAGAAAATTATTTTTTGAATAATTTACTATAGAAAAGGCAATCCCTGGCGTAATTAAAATTTGCGACAGTAGAAATTTATTTTTTGAATAATTTTACTGTAGAAAAGGCAATCCCTGGCGCAATTAAAATTTGCAACAGTAGAAAATTATTTTTTGAATAATTTACTATAGAAAAAGCAATCCCTGGCGTAATTACAATTTTCGACAGTAAAATATTATTTTTTGAATAATTTACTATAGAAAAGGCAATCCCTGGCGTAATTAAAATTTGCGACAGTAAAAAATTATTTTTTGAATAATTTACTATAGAAAAGGCAATC
>CAWVNZ010003060.1:0-60000 GCA_963930735.1 Dioctria linearis
TAAATTATTCAAAAAATAATTTTTTACTGTCGCAAATTTTAATTACGCCAGGGATTGCCTTTTCTATAGTAAATTATTCCAAAATTCATTTTTTACTGCCGCAAATTTTAATTACGCCAGGGATTGCCTTTTCTATAGTAAATTATTCAAAAAATAATTGTTTAGTGTCTCAAATTTTAATTACGCCAGGGATTGCCTTTTCTATAGTAAATTATTCAAAAAATAATTTTTTACTGTCTCAAATTTTAATTACGCCAGGGATTGCCTTTTCTATAGTAAATTATTGAAAAAAATAATTTTTACTGTCTCAAATTTTAATTACGCCAGGGATTGCCTTTTCTATAGTAAATTATTCAAAAAATAATTTTATACTGTCGCAAATTTTAATTACGCCAGGTATTGCCTTTTCTATAGTAAATTATTCAAAAAATAATTTTATACTGTCGCAAATTTTAATTACGCCAGGGATTGCCTTTTCTATAGTAAATTATTCAAAAAATCATTTTTTACTGTCTCAAATTTTAATTACGCCAGGGATTGCCTTTTCTATAGTAAATTATTCAAAAAATAATTTTATACTGTCGCAAATTTTAATTACGCCAGGGATTGCCTTTTCTATAGTAAATTATTCAAAAAATAATTGTTTAGTGTCTCAAATTTTAATTACGCCAGGGATTGCCTTTTCTTTAGTAAATTATTCAAAAAATAATTTTATACTGTCGCAAATTTTAATTACGCCAGGGATTGCCTTTTCTATAGGTAAATTATTCAAAAAATAATTTTATACTGTCGCAAATTTTAATTACGCCAGGGATTGCCTTTTCTATAGTAAATTATTCAAAAATTCATTGTTTAGTGTCGCAAATTTTAATTACGCCAGGGATTGCCTTTTCTATAGTAAATTATTCAAAAATTCATTTTTTACTGTCGCAAATTTTTAATTACGCCAGGGATTGCCTTTATATAGTAAATTATTCAAAAAATAATTTTTTACTGTCTCAAATTTTAATTACGCCAGGGTTTGCCTTTTCTATAGTAAATTTTGCAAAAAATAATTGTTTAGTGTCGCAAATTTTAATTACGCCAGGGATTGCCTTTTCTATAGTAAATTAATCAAAAAATAATTTTTTACTGTCTCAAATTTTAATTACGCCAGGGATTGCCTTTTCTATAGTAAATTATTCAAAAATTAATTTTTTTCTGTCTCAAATTTTAATTACGCCAGGGATTGCCTTTTCTATAGTAAATTATTCAAAAAATAATTTTTTACTGTCTCAAATTTTAATTACGCCAGGGATTGCCTTTTCTATAGTAAATTATTCAAAAATTCATTTTTTACTGTCTCAAATTTTAATTACGCCAGGGATTGCCTTTTCTATAGTAAATTATTCAAAAAATAATTTTATACTGTCGCAAATTTTAATTACGCCAGGGATTGCCTTTTCTATAGTAATTTATTCAAAAAAATAATTTTTTACTGTCTCAAATTTTAATTACGCCAGGGATTGCCTTTTCTATAGTAAATTATTCAAAAAATAATTTTTTACTGTCGCAAATTTTAATTACGCCAGGGATTGCATTTTCTATAGTAAATTTTGCAAGAAATAATTTTTTACTGTCTCAAATTTTAATTACGCCAGGGATTGCCTTTTCTATAGTAAATTTTGCAAAAAATAATTTTTTACTGTCGCAAATTTTAATTACGCCAGGGATTGCCTTTTCTATAGTAAATTATTCAAAAAATAATTTTTTACTGTCGCAAATTTTAAATACGCCAGGGATTGCCTTTTGTATAGTAAATTTTGCAAAAAATAATTGTTTAGTAACGCAAATTTTAATTACGCCAGGGATTGCCTTTTCTATAGTAACATTATTCAAAAAATAATTTTTTACTATCGCAAATTTTAATTACGCCAGGGATTGCCTTTTCTATAGTAAATTATGAAAAAAATAATTTTTTACTATCTCAAATTTTAATTACGCCAGGGATTGCCTTTTCTATAGTAAATTATTCAAAAAATAATTTTATACTGTCGCAAATTTTAATTACGCCAGGGATTGCCTTTTCTATAGTAACTTTTGCAAAAAAATAATTTTTTACTGTCTCAAATTTTAATTACGCCAAGGATTGCCTTTTCTATAGTAAATTATTCAAAAAATAATTTTATACTGTCGCAAATTTTAATTACGCCAGGGATTGCCTTTTCTATAGTAAATTATTCAAAAAATAATTGTTTAGTGTCTCAAATTTTAATTACGCCAGGGATTGCCTTTTCTTTAGTAAATTATTCAAAAAATAATTTTATACTGTCGCAAATTTTAATTACGCCAGGGATTGCCTTTTCTATAGTAAATTATTCAAAAAATAATTTTATACTGTCGCAAATTTTAATTACGCCAGGGATTGCCTTTTCTATAGTAAATTATTCAAAAATTCATTGTTTAGTGTCGCAAATTTTAATTACGCCAGGGATTGCCTTTTCTATAGTAAATTATTCAAAAATTCATTTTTTACTGTCGCAAATTTTAATTACGCCAGGGATTGCCTTTATATAGTAAATTATTCAAAAAATAATTTTTTACTGTCTCAAATTTTAATTACGCCAGGGTTTGCCTTTTCTATAGTAAATTTTGCAAAAAATAATTGTTTAGTGTCGCAAATTTTAATTACGCCAGGGATTGCCTTTTCTATAGTAAATTAATCAAAAAATAATTTTTACTGTCTCAAATTTTAATTACGCCAGGGATTGCCTTTTCTATAGTAAATTATTCAAAAATTAATTTTTTTCTGTCTCAAATTTTAATTACGCCAGGGATTGCCTTTTCTATAGTAAATTATTCAAAAAATAATTTTTTACTGTCTCAAATTTTAATTACGCCAGGGATTGCCTTTTTCTATAGTAAATTATTCAAAAATTCATTTTTTACTGTCTCAAATTTTAATTACGCCAGGGATTGCCTTTTCTATAGTAAATTATTCAAAAAATAATTTTATACTGTCGCAAATTTTAATTACGCCAGGGATTGCGTTTTCTATAGTAAATTATTCAAAAAAATAATTTTTTACTGTCTCAAATTTTAATTACGCCAGGGATTGCCTTTTCTATAGTAAATTATTCAAAAAATAATTTTTTACTGTCGCAAATTTTAATTACGCCAGGGATTGCATTTTCTATAGTAAATTTTGCAAGAAATAATTTTTTACTGTCTCAAATTTTAATTACGCCAGGGATTGCCTTTTCTATAGTAAATTTTGCAAAAAATAATTTTTTACTGTCGCAAATTTTAATTACGCCAGGGATTGCCTTTTCTATAGTAAATTATTCAAAAAATAATTTTTTACTGTCGCAAATTTTAAATACGCCAGGGATTGCCTTTTGTATAGTAAATTTTGCAAAAAATAATTGTTTAGTAACGCAAATTTTAATTACGCCAGGGATTGCCTTTTCTATAGTAAATTATTCAAAAAATAATTTTTTACTATCGCAAATTTTAATTACGCCAGGGATTGCCTTTTCTATAGTAAATTATTGAAAAAAATAATTTTTTACTATCTCAAATTTTAATTACGCCAGGGATTGCCTTTTCTATAGTAAATTATTCAAAAAATAATTTTATACTGTCGCAAATTTTAATTACGCCAGGGATTGCCTTTTCTATAGTAACTTTTGCAAAAAATAATTTTTTACTGTCTCAAATTTTAATTACGCCAAGGATTGCCTTTTCTATAGTAAATTATTCAAAAAATAATTTTATACTGTCGCAAATTTTAATTACGCCAGGGATTGCCTTTTCTATAGTAAATTATTCAAAAATTAATTGTTTACTGTCTCAAATTTTAATTACGCCAGGGATTGCCTTTTCTATAGTAAATTATTCACAAAAATAATTTTTTACTGTCTCAAATTTTAATTACGCCAGGGATTGCCTTTTCTATAGTAAATTATTCAAAAAATAATTTTTTACTGTCGCAATTTTAATTACGCCAGGGATTGCCTTTTCTATAGTAAACTTTGCAAAAAATAATTTTTTACTGTCGCAAATTTTAATTACGCCAGGGATTGCCTTTTCTATAGTAAATTATTCAAAAAATAATTGTTTAGTGTCTCAAATTTTAATTACGCCAGGGATTGCCTTTTCTATAGTAAATTATTCAAAAAATAATTTTATACTGTCGCAAATTTTAATTACGCCAGGGATTGCCTTTTCTATAGTAAATTATTCAAAAAATAATTTTATACTGTCGCAAATTTTAATTACGCCAGGGATTGCCTTTTCTATAGTAAATTATTCAAAAATTCATTGTTTAGTGTCGCAAATTTTAATTACGCCAGGGATTGCCTTTTCTATAGTAAATTATTCAAAAAATAATTTTTTATTGTCGCAAATTTTAATTACGCCAGGGATTGCCTTTTCTATAGTAAATTATTCCAAAATTCATTTTTTACTGTCGCAAATTTTAATTACGCCAGGGATTGCCTTTTCTATAGTAAATTATTCAAAAAATAATTGTTTAGTGTCTCAAATTTTAATTACGCCAGGGATTGCCTTTTCTATAGTAAATTATTCAAAAAATAATTTTTTACTGTCTCAAATTTTAATTACGCCAGGGATTGCCTTTTCTATAGTAAATTATTGAAAAAAATAATTTTTTACTGTGTCAAATTTTAATTACGCCAGGGATTGCCTTTTCTATAGTAAATTATTCAAAAAATAATTTTATACTGTCGCAAATTTTAATTACGCCAGGGATTGCCTTTTCTATAGTAAATTATTCAAAAAATAATTTTATGCTGTCGCAAATTTTAATTACGCCAGGGATTGCCTTTTCTATAGTAAATTATTCAAAAATTCATTTTTTACTGTCTCAAATTTTAATTACGCCAGGGATTGCCTTTTCTATAGTAAATTATTCAAAAAATAGTTTTATACTGTCGCAAATTTTAATTACGCCAGGGATTGCCTTTTCTATAGTAAATTATTCAAAAAATAATTGTTTAGTGTCTCAAATTTTAATTACGCCAGGGATTGCCTTTTCTTTAGTAAATTATTCAAAAAATAATTTTATACTGTCGCAAATTTTAATTACGCCAGGGATTGCCTTTTCTATAGTAAATTATTCAAAAAATAATTTTATACTGTCGCAAATTTTAATTACGCCAGGGATTGCCTTTTCTATAGTAAATTATTCAAAAAATAATTTTTTACTATCGCAAATTTTAATTACGCCAGGGATTGCCTTTTCTATCGTAAATTATTGAAAAAAATAATTTTTTACTGTCTCAAATTTTAATTACGCCAGGGATTGCCTTTTCTATAGTAAATTATTCAAAAAAATAATTTTTTACTATCTCAAATTTTAATTACGCCAGGGATTGCCTTTTCTATAGTAAATTATTCAAAAAATAATTTTTTACTGTCGCAAATTTTAATTACGCCATGGATTGCCTTTTCTATAGTAAATTTTGCAAAAAATAATTTTTTACTGTCGCAAATTTTAATTACGCCAGGGATTGCCTTTTCTATAGTAAATTATTCAAAAAATAATTGTTTAGTGTCTCAAATTTTAATTACGCCAGGGATTGCCTTTTCTATAGTAAATTATTCAAAAAATAGTTTTATACTGTCGCAAATTTTAATTACGCCAGGGATTGCCTTTTCTATAGTAAATTATTCAAAATATAATTTTATACTGTCGCAAATTTTAATTACGCCAGGGATTGCCTTTTCTATAGTAAATTATTCAAAAAATCATTTTTTACTGTCTCAAATTTTAATTACGCCAGGGATTGCCTTTTCTATAGTAAATTATTCAAAAAATAATTTTATACTGTCGCAAATTTTAATTACGCCAGGGATTGCCTTTTCTATAGTAAATTATTCAAAAAAATAATTGTTTAGTGTCTCAAATTTTAATTACGCCAGGGATTGCCTTTTCTTTAGTAAATTATTCAAAAAATAATTTTATACTGTCGCAAATTTTAATTACGCCTGGGATTGCCTTTTCTATAGTAAATTATTCAAAAAATAATTTTATACTGTCGCAAATTTTAATTACGCCAGGGATTGCCTTTTCTATAGTAAATTATTCAAAAATTCATTGTTTAGTGTCGCGAATTTTAATTACGCCAGGGATTGCCTTTTCTATAGTAAATTATTCAAAAAATAATTTTATACTGTCGCAAATTTTAATTACGCCAGGGATTGCCTTTTCTATAGTAAATTATTCAAAAAATCATTTTTTACTGTCTCAAATTTTAATTACGCCAGGGATTGCCTTTTCTATAGTAAATTATTCAAAAAATAATTTTATACTGTCGCAAATTTTAATTACGCCAGGGATTGCCTTTTCTATAGTAAATTATTCAAAAAATAATTTTTTACTGTCTCAAATTTTAATTACGCCAGGGATTGCCTTTTCTATAGTAAATTATTCAAAAATTCATTTTTTACTGTCTCAAATTTTAATTACGCCAGGGATTGCCTTTTCTATAGTAAATTATTCAAAAAATAATTTTATACTGTCGCAAATTTTAATTACGCCAGGGATTGCCTTTTCTATAGTAAATTATTCAAAAAAATAATTTTTTACTGTCTCAAATTTTAATTACGCCAGGGATTGCCTTTTCTATAGTAAATTATTCAAAAAATAATTTTTTACTGTCGCAAATTTTAATTAGGCCAGGGATTGCCTTTTCTATAGTAAATTTTGCAAAAAATAATTTTTTACTGTCTCAAATTTTAATTACGCAGGGATTGCCTTTTCTATAGTAAATTTTGCAAAAAATAATTTTTTACTGTCGCAAATTTTAATTACGCCAGGGATTGCCTTTTCTATAGTAAATTATTCAAAAAATAATTTTTTACTGTCGCAAATTTTAAATACGCCAGGGATTGCCTTTTGTATAGTAAATTTTGCAAAAAATAATTGTTTAGTAACGCAAATTTTAATTACGCCAGGGATTGCCTTTTCTATAGTAAATTATTCAAAAAATAATTTTTTACTATCGCAAATTTTAATTACGCCAGGGATTGCCTTTTCTATAGTAAATTATTGAAAAAAATAATTTTTTACTGTCTCATATTTTAATTACGCCAGGGATTGCCATTTCTATAGTAAATTATTCAAAAAATAATTTTATACAGTCGCAAATTTTAATTACGCCAGGGATTGCCTTTTCTATAGTAAATTTTGCAAAAAATAATTTTTTACTGTCTCAAATTTTAATTACGCCAGGGATTGCCTTTTCTATAGTAAATTATTCAAAAAATAATTTTATACTGTCGCAAATTTTAATTACGCCAGGGATTGCCTTTTCTATAGTAAATTATTCAAAAATTAATTGTTTACTGTCTCAAATTTTAATTACGCCAGGGATTGCCTTTTCTATAGTAAATAATTCAAAAAAATAATTTTTTACTGTCTCAAATTTTAATTACGCCAGGGATTGCCTTTTCTATAGTAAATTATTCAAAAAATAATTTTTACTGTCGCAAATTTTAATTACGCCAGGGATTGCTTTTTCTATAGTAAATTTTGCAAAAAATTATTTTTTACTGTCTCAAATTTTAATTACGCCAGGGATTGCCTTTTTCTATAGTAAATTTTGCAAAAAATAATTTTTTACTGTCGGAAATTTTAATTACGCCAGGGATTGCCTTTTCTATAGTAAATTATTCAAAAAATAATTTTTTACTGTCGCAAATTTTAAATACGCCAGGGATTGCCTTTTGTATAGTAAATTTTGCAAAAAAGAATTGTTTAGTGTCGCAAATTTTAATTACGCCAGGGATTGCCTTTTCTATAGTAAATTATTCAAAAAATAATTTTTTACTATCGCAAATTTTAATTACGCCAGGGATGGCCTTTTCTATAGTAAATTATTGAAAAAAATAATTTTTTTACTGTCTCAAATTTTAATTACGCCAGGGATTGTCTTTTCTATAGTAAATTATTCAAAAAATAATTTTATACTGTCGCAAATTTTAATTACGTCAGGGATTGCCTTTTCTATAGTAAATTTTGCAAAAAATAATTTTTTACTGTCTCAAATTTTAATTACGCCAGGGATTGCCTTTTCTATAGTAAATTTTGCAAAAAATAATTTTTTACTGTCGCAAATTTTAATTACGCCAGGGATTGCCTTTTCTATAGTAAATTATTCAAAAAATAATTTTTTACTGTCGCAAATTTTAAATACGCCAGGGATTGCCTTTTGTATAGTAAATTTTGCAAAAAATAATTGTTTAGTGTCACAAATTTTAATTACGCCAGGGATTGCCTTTTCTATAGTAAATTATTCAAAAAATAATTTTTTCTGTCACAAATTTTAATTACGCCAGGGATTGCCTTTTCTATAGTAAATTATTCAGAAAATAATTTTTTTACTGTCGCAAATTTTAATTACGCTATGGATTGCCTTTTCTATAGTAAATTATTCAAAAAATAATTTTATACTGTCGCAAATTTTAATTACGCCAGGTATTGCCTTTTCTATAGTAAATTTTGCAAAAAATAATTTTTTACTGTTGCAAATTTTAAATACGCCAGGGATTGCCTTTTCTATAGTAAATTTTGCAAAAAATAATTTTTTACTGTCGCAAATTTTAATTACGCCAGGGATTGCCTTTTCTATAGTAAATTTTGCAAAAAATAATTTTTTTACTGTCGCAAATTTTAATTACGCCAGGGATTGCCTTTTCTATAGTAAATTATTCAAAAAATAATTTTTTGCTGTCTCAAATTTTAATTACGCCAAGGATTGCCTTTTCTATAGTAAATTATTCAAAAAATAATTGTTTAGTGTCTCAAATTTTAATTACGCCAGGGATTGCCTTTTCTATAGTAAATTATTCAAAAAATAATTTTTTACTGTCTCAAATTTTAATTACGCCAGGGATTGCCTTTTCTATAGTAAATTATTCAAAAAATAATTTTTTACTGTCGCAAATTTTAAATACGCCAGGGATTGCCTTTTGTATAGTAAATTTTGCAAAAAAGAATTGTTTAGTGTCGCAAATTTTAATTACGCCAGGGATTGCCTTTTCTATAGTAAATTATTCAAAAAATAATTTTTTACTATCGCAAATTTTAATTACGCCAGGGATGGCCTTTTCTATAGTAAATTATTGAAAAAAATAATTTTTTACTGTCTCAAATTTTAATTACGCCAGGGATTGTCTTTTCTATAGTAAAATATTCAAAAAATAATTTTATACTGTCGCAAATTTTAATTACGCCAGGGATTGCCTTTTCTATAGTAAATTTTGCAAAAAAATAATTTTTTACTGTCTCAAATTTTAATTACGCCAGGGATTGCCTTTTCTATAGTAAATTTTGCAAAAAATAATTTTTTACTGTCGCAAATTTTAATTACGCCAGGGATTGCCTTTTCTATAGTAAATTATTCAAAAAATAATTTTTTATTGTCGCAAATTTTAAATACGCCAGGGATTGCCTTTTGTATAGTAAATTTTGCAAAAAATAATTGTTTAGTGTCACAAATTTTAATTACGCCAGGGATTGCCTTTTCTATAGTAAATTATTCAAAAAATAATTTTTTCTGTCACAAATTTTAATTACGCCAGGGATTGCCTTTTCTATAGTAAATTATTCAAAAAATAATTTTTTTAATGTCGCAAATTTTAATTACGCTATGGATTGCCTTTTCTATAGTAAATTATTCAAAAAATAATTTTATACTGTCGCAAATCAGGGATTGCCTTTTCTATAGTAAATTATTCAAAAATTCATTTTTTACTGTCGCAAATTTTAATTACGCCAGGGGATTGCCTTTTCTATAGTAAATTATTCAAAAAATAATTTTTTACTTTCGCAAATTTTAATTACGCCAGGGATTGCCTTTTCTATAGTAAATTTTGCAAAAAATAATTTTTTACTGTTGCAAATTTTAAATACGCCAGGGATTGCCTCTTCTATAGTAAAGTTTGCAAAAAATAATTTTTTTACTGTCGCAAAATTTTAACTACGCCAGGGATTGCCTTTTCTATAGTAAATTTTGCAAAAAATAATTTTTTACTGTCGCAAATTTTAATTACGCCAGGGATTGCCTTTTCTATAGTAAATTATTCAAAAAATAATTTTTTACTGTCTCAAATTTTAATTACGCCAGGGATTGCCTTTTCTATAGTAAATTATTCAAAAAATAATTTTATACTGTCGCAAATTTTAATTACGCCAGGGATTGCCTTTTCTATAGTAAATTATTCAAAAATTAATTGTTTAGTGTCTCAAATTTTAATTACGCCAGGGATTGCCTTTTCTATAGTAAATTATTCAAAAATTCATTTTTTACTGTCTCAAATTTTAATTACGCCAGGGATTGATTTTTCTATAGCAAATTATTCAAAAAATAATTGTTTAGTGTCTCAAATTTTAATTACGCCAGGGATTGCCTTTTCTATAGTAAATTATTCAAAAAATAATTGTTTAGTGTCTCAAATTTTAATTACGCCAGGGATTGCCTTTTCTATAGTAAATTATTCAAAAAATAATTGTTTAGTGTCTCAAATTTTAATTACGCCAGGTATTGCCTTTTCTATAGTAAATTATTCAAAAAATAATTGTTTAGTGTCGCAAATTTTAATTACGCCAGGGATTGCCTTTTCTATAGTAAAT
Organism: Dioctria linearis; assembly: GCA_963930735.1. Lineage (NCBI taxonomy): Eukaryota > Metazoa > Arthropoda > Insecta > Diptera > Asilidae > Dioctria > Dioctria linearis. The sequence continues at coordinate 10,640 of CAWVNZ010003060.1, forward strand.
TATTCAAAAATTCATTTTTTACTGTCGAAAATTTTAATTACGCCAGGGATTGCCTTTTCTATAGTAAAATATTCAAAAAATAATTGTTTAGTGTCTCAAATTTAATTACGCCAGGGATTGCCTTTTCTATAGTAAATTATTCAAAAAATAATTTTTTACTGTCGCAAATTTTAATTACGCCAGGGATTGCCTTTTCTATAGTAAATTATTCAAAAAATAATTTTTTACTGTCGCAAATTTTAATTACGCCAGGGATTGCCTTTTCTATAGTAAATTATTCAAAAAATAATTTTATACTGTCGCAAATTTTAATTACGCCAGGGATTGCCTTTTCTATAGTAAATTATTCAAAAATTCATTTTTTACTGTCGCAAATTTTAATTACACCAGGGATTGCCTTTTCTATAGTAAATTATTCAAAAAATAATTTTTTACTGTCGCAAATTTTAATTACGCCAGGTATTGCCTTTTCTATAGTAAATTTTGCAAAAAATAATTTTTTACTGTTGCAAATTTTAAATACGCCAGGGATTGCCTTTTCTATAGTAAATTTTGCAAAAAATAATTTTTTACTGTCGCAAATTTTAATTACACCAGGGATTGCCTTTTCTATAGTAAATTTTTGCAAAAAATAATTTTTTACTGTCGCAAATTTTAATTACGCCAGGGATTGCCTTTTCTATAGTAAATTATTCAAAAAATAATTTTTTACTGTCTCAAATTTTAATTACGCCAAGGATTGCCTTTTCTATAGTAAATTATTCAAAAAATAATTGTTTAGTGTCTCAAATTTTAATTACGCCAGGGATTGCCTTTTCTATAGTAAGTTATTCAAAAAATCATTTTTTTACTGTCTCAAATTTTAATTACGCCAGGGATTGCCTTTTCTATAGTAAATTATTCAAAAAATAATTTTATACTGTCGCAAATTTTAATTACGCCAGGGATTGCCTTTTCTATAGTAAATTATTCAAAAAATAATTGTTTCGTGTCTCAAATTTTAATTACGCCAGGGATTGCCTTTTCTATAGTAAATTATTCAAAAAATAATTTTATACTGTCGCAAATTTTAATTACGCCACGGATTGCCTTTTCTATAGTAAATTATTCAAAAAATAATTTTATACTGTCGGAAATTTTAATTACGCCAGGGATTGCCTTTTCTATAGTAAATTATTCAAAAATTCATTGTTTAGTGTCGCAAATTTTAATTACGCCAGGGATTGCCTTTTCTATAGTAAATTATTCAAAAAATTATTTTTTATTGTCGCAAATTTTAATTACGCCAGGGATTGCCTTTTCTATAGTAAATTTTGCAAAAAATAATTTTTTAATGTCGCAAATTTTAATTACGCCAGGGATTGCCTTTTCTATAGTAAATTATTCAAAAAATAATTTTTTACTGTCTCAAATTTTAATTACGCCAGGGATTGCCTTTTCTATAGTAAATTATTCAAAAAATAATTTTATACTGTCGCAAATTTTAATTACGCCAGGGATTGCCTTTTCTATAGTAAATTATTCAAAAATTAATTGTTTAGTGTCTCAAATTTTAATTACGCCAGGGATTGCCTTTTCTATAGTAAATTATTCAAAAATTCATTTTTTACTGTCTCAAATTTTAATTACGCCAGGGATTGCCTTTTCTATAGTAAATTATTCAAAAAATAATTGTTTAGTGTCTCAAATTTTAATTACGCCAGGGATTGCCTTTTCTATAGTAAATTATTCAAAAAATAATTTTATACCGTCGCAAATTTTAATTACGCCAGGGATTGCCTTTTCTATAGTAAATTATTCAAAAATTCATTGTTTAGTGTCGCAAATTTTAATTACGCCAGGGATTGCCTTTTCTATAGTTAATTATTCAAAAAATAATTTTTTACTGTCGCAAATTTTAATTACGCCAGGGATTGCCTTTTCTATAGTAAATTATTCAAAAATTCATTTTTTACTGTCGCAAATTTTAATTACGGCAGGGATTACCTTTTCTATAGTAAATTATTCAAAAAATAATTTTATACTGTCGCAAATTTTAATTACGCCAGGGATTGCCTTTTCTATAGTAAATTATTCAAAAATTCATTTTTTACTGTCGCAAATTTTAATTACGCCAGGGATTGCCTTTTCTATAATAAATTATTCAAAAAATAATTTTTTACTGTCGCAAATTTTAATTACGCCAGGGATTGCCTTTTCTATAGTAAATTTTGCAAAAAATAATTTTTTACTGTTGCAAATTTTAAATACGCCAGGGATTGCCTTTTCTATAGTAAATTTTGCAAAAAATAATTTTTTACTGTCGCAAATTTTAATTACGCCAGGGATTGCCTTTTCTATAGTAAATTTTGCAAAAAATAATTTTTTACTGTCGCAAATTTTAATGAGGCCAGGGATTGCCTTTTCTATAGTAAATTATTCAAAAAATAATTTTTTACTGTCTCAAATTTTAATTACGACAGGGATTGCCTTTTCTATAGTAAATTATTCAAAAAATAATTTTATACTGTCGCAAATTTTAATTACGCCAGGGATTGCCTTTTCTATAGTAAATTATTCAAAAAATAATTTTATACTGTCGCAAATTTTAATTACGCCAGGGATTGCCTTTTCTATAGTAAATTATTCAAAAATTAATTGTTTAGTGTCTCAAATTTTAATTACGCCAGGGATTGCCTTTTCTATAGTAAATTATTCAAAAATTCATTTTTTACTGTCTCAAATTTTAATTACGCCAGGGATTGCCTTTTCTATAGTAAATTATTCAAAAAATAATTGTTTAGTGTCTCAAATTTTAATTACGCCAGGGATTGCCTTTTCTATAGTAAATTATTCAAAAAATAATTTTATACCGTCGCAAATTTTAATTACGCCAGGGATTGCCTTTTCTATAGTTAATTATTCAAAAATTCATTGTTTAGTGTCGCAAATTTTAATTACGCCAGGGATTGCCTTTTCTATAGTAAATTATTCAAAAAATAATTTTTTACTGTCGCAAATTTTAATTACGCCAGGGATTGCCTTTTCTATAGTAAATTATTCAAAAATTCATTTTTTACTGTCGCAAATTTTAATTACGCCAGGGATTGCCTTTTCTATAGTAAATTATTCAAAAAATAATTTTATACTGTCGCAAATTTTAATTACGCCAGGGATTGCCTTTTCTATAGTAAATTATTCAAAAATTCATTTTTTACTGTCGCAAATTTTAATTACGCCAGGGATTGCCTTTTCTATAATAAATTATTCAAAAAATAATTTTTTACTGTCGCAAATTTTAATTACGCCAGGGATTGCCTTTTCTATAGTAAATTTTGCAAAAAATAATTTTTTACTGTTGCAAATTTTAAATACGCCAGGGATTGCCTTTTCTATAGTAAATTTTGCAAAAAATAATTTTTTACTGTCGCAAATTTTAATTACGCCAGGGATTGCCTTTTCTATAGTAAATTTTGCAAAAAATAATTTTTTACTGTCGCAAATTTTAATTACGCCTGGGATTGCCTTTTCTATAGTAAATTATTCAAAAAATAATTTTTACTGTCTCAAATTTTAATTACGCCAAGGATTGCCTTTTCTATAGTAAATTATTCAAAAAATAATTTTATACTGTCGCAAATTTTAATTACGCCAGGGATTGCCTTTTCTATAGTAAATTTTGCAAAAAATAATTGTTTAGTGTCGCAAATTTTAATTACGCCAGGGATTGCCTTTTCTATAGTAAATTATTCAAAAATTAATTGTTTAGTGTCTCAAATTTTAATTACGCCAGGGATTGCCTTTTCTATAGTAAATTATTCAAAAATTCATTTTTTACTGTCTCAAATTTTAATTACGCCAGGGATTGCCTTTTCTATAGTAAATTATTCAAAAAATAATTGTTTAGTGTCTCAAATTTTAATTACGCCAGGGATTGCCTTTTCTATAGTAAATTATTCAAAAAATAATTGTTTAGTGTCTCAAATTTTAATTACGCCAGGGATTGCCTTTTCTATAGTAAATTATTCAAAAAATAATTGTTTAGAGTCTCAAATTTTAATTACACCAGGGATTGCCTTTTCTATAGTAAATTATTCAAAAAATAATTGTTTAGTGTCGCAAATTTTAATTACGCCAGGGATTGCCTTTTCTATAGTAAATTAATCAAAAAATAATTGTTTAGTGTCTCAAATTTTAATTACGCCAGGGATTGCCTTTTCTATAGTAAATTATTCAAAAAATAATTTTTTACTGTCTCAAATTTTATTTACGCCAGGGATTGCCTTTTCTATAGTAAATTATTCAAAAAATAATTTTTTACTGTCTCAAATTTTAATTACGCCAGGGATTGCCTTTTCTATAGTAAATTATTCAAAAAATAATTTTATACTGTCGCAAATTTTAATTACGCCAGGGATTGCCTTTTCTATAGTAAATTATTAAAAAATAATTTTATACTGTCGCAAATTTTAATTACGCCAGGGATTGTTTTTTCTATAGTAAATTATTCAAAAAATCATTTTTTACTGTCTCAAATTTTAATTACGCCAGGGATTGCCTTTTCTATAGTAAATTATTCAAAAAATAATTTTATACTGTCGCAAATTTTAATTACGCCAGGGATTGCCTTTTCTATAGTAAATTATTCAAAAAATAATTGTTTAGTGTCTCAAATTTTAATTACGCCAGGGATTGCCTTTTCTATAGTAAATTATTCAAAAAATAATTTTATACTGTCGCAAATTTTAATTACGCCAGGGATTGCCTTTTCTATAGTAAATTATTCAAAAAATAATTTTACACTGTCGCAAATTTTAATTACGCCAGGGATTGCCTTTTCTATAGTAAATTATTCAAAAATTCATTGTTTAGTGTCGCAAATTTTAATCACGCCAGAGATTGCCTTTTCTATAGTAAATTATTCAAAAAATAATTTTTTATTGTCGCAAATTTTAATTACGCCAGGGATTGCCTTTTCTATAGTAAATTATTCAAAAAATAATTGTTTAGTGTCTCAAATTTTAATTACGCCAGGGATTGCCTTTTCTATAGTAAATTATTCAAAAATTAATTGTTTAGTTTCGCAAATTTTAATTACGCCAGGGATTGCCTTTTCTATAGTAAATTATTCAAAAAATAATTTTTTATTGTCGCAAATTTTAATTACGCCAGGGATTGCCTTTTCTATAGTAAATTATTCAAAAAATAATTTTATACTGTCGCAAATTTTAATTACGCCAGGGATTGCCTTTTCTATAGTAAATTATTCAAAAAATAATTTTATACTGTCGCAAATTTTAATTACGCCAGGGATTGCCTTTTCTATAGTAAGTTATTCAAAAAATCATTTTTTACTGTCTCAAATTTTAATTACGCCAGGGATAGCCTTTTCTATAGTAAATTATTCAAAAAATAATTTTATACTGTCGCAAATTTTAATTACGCCAGGGATTGCCTTTTCTATAGTAAATTATTCAAAAAATAATTGTTTCGTGTCTCAAATTTTAATTACGCCAGGGATTGCCTTTTCTATAGTAAATTATTCAAAAAATAATTTTATACTGTCGCAAATTTTAATTACGCCAGGGATTGCCTTTTCTATAGTAAATTATTCAAAAAATAATTTTATACTGTCGCAAATTTTAATTACGCCAGGGATTGCCTTTTCTATAGTAAATTATTCAAAAATTCATTGTTTAGTGTCGCAAATTTTAATTACGCCAGGGATTGCCTTTTCTATAGTAAATTATTCAAAAAATAATTTTTTATTGTCGCAAATTTTAATTACGCCAGGGATTTCCTTTTCTATAGTAAATTATTCAAAAATTCATTTTTTACTGTCGCAAATTTTAATTACGCCAGGGATTGCCTTTTCTATAGTAAATTTTGCAAAAAATAATTTTTTACTGTTGCAAATTTTAAATACGCCAGGGATTGCCTTTTCTATAGTAAATTTTGCAAAAAATTATTTTTTACTGTCGCAAATTTTAATTAGGACAGGGATTGCCTTTTCTATAGTAAATTTTGCAAAAAATAATTTTTTAATGTCGCAAATTTTAAATACGCCAGGGATTGCCTTTTCTATAGTAAATTATTCAAAAAATAATTTTTTACTGTCTCAAATTTTAATTACGCCAGGGATTGCCTTTTCTATAGTAAATTATTCAAAAAATAATTTTATACTGTCGCAAATTTTAATTACGCCAGGGATTGCCTATTCTATAGTAAATTATTCAAAAATTAATTCTTTAGTGTCTCAAATTTTAATTACGCCAGGGATTGCCTTTTCTATAGTAAATTATTCAAAAATTCATTTTTTACTGTCTCAAATTTTAATTACGCCAGGGATTGCCTTTTCTATAGTAAATTATTCAAAAAATAATTGTTTAGTGTCTCAAATTTTAATTACGCCAGGGATTGCCTTTTCTATAGTAAATTATTCAAAAAATAATTTTATACCGTCGCAAATTTTAATTACGCCAGGGATTGCCTTTTCTATAGTAAATTATTCAAAAATTCATTGTTTAGTGTCGCAAATTTTAATTACGCCAGGGATTGCCTTTTCTATAGTAAATTATTCAAAAAATAATTTTTTACTGTCGCAAATTTTAATTACGCCAGGGATTGCCTTTTCTATAGTAAATTATTCAAAAATTCATTTCTTACTGTCGCAAATTTTAATTACGCCAGGGATTGCCTTTTCTATAGTAAATTATTCAAAAAATAATTTTATACTGTCGCAAATTTTAATTACGCCAGGGATTGCCTTTTCTATAGTAAATTATTCAAAAATTCATTTTTTACTGTCGCAAATTTTAATTAGGCCAGGGATTGCCTTTTCTATAATAAATTATTCAAAAAATAATTTTTTACTGTCGCAAATTTTAATTACGCCAAGGAATTGCCTTTTCTATAGTAAATTTTGCAAAAAATAATTTTTTACTGTTGCAAATTTTAAATACGCCAGGGATTGCCTTTTCTATAGTAAATTTTGCAAAAAATAATTTTTTACTGTCGCAAATTTTAATTACGCCAGGGATTGCCTTTTCTATAGTAAATTTTGCAAAAAATAATTTTTTACTGTCGCAAATTTTAATTACGCCTGGGATTGCCTTTTCTATAGTAAATTATTCGAAAAATAATTTTTTACTGTCTCAAATTTTAATTACGCCAAGGATTGCCTTTTCTATAGTAAATTATTCAAAAAATAATTTTATACTGACGCAAATTTTAATTACGCCAGGGATTGCCTTTTCTATAGTAAATTTTGCAAAAAATAATTGTTTAGTGTCGCAAATTTTAATTACGCCAGGGATTGCCTTTTCTATAGTAAATTATTCAAAAATTAATTGTTTACTGTCTCAAATTTTAATTACGCCAGGGATTGCCTTTTCTATAGTAAATTATTCAAAAATTCATTTTTTACTGTCTCAAATTTTAATTACGCCAGGGATTGCCTTTTCTATAGTAAATTATTCAAAAAATAATTGTTTAGTGTCTCAAATTTTAATTACGCCAGGGATTGCCTTTTCTATAGTAAATTATTCAAAAAATAATTGTTTAGTGTCTCAAATTTTAATTACGCCAGGGATTGCCTTTTCTATAGTAAATTATTCAAAAAATAATTGTTTAGAGTCTCAAATTTTAATTACGCCAAGGATTGCCTTTTCTATAGTAAATTATTCAAAAAATAATTTTTTACTGTCTCAAATTTTAATTACGCCAGGGATTGCCTTTTCTATAGTAAATTATTCAAAAAATAATTTTTTACTGTCTCAAATTTTAATTACGCCAGGGATTGCCTTTTCTATAGTAAATTATTCAAAAAATAATTTTATACTGTCGCAAATTTTAATTACGCCAGGGATTGCCTTTTCTATAGTAAATTATTAAAAAATAATTTTATACTGTCGCAAATTTTAATTACGCCAGGGATTGCCTTTTCTATAGTAAATTATTCAAAAAATCATTTTTTACTGTCTCAAATTTTAATTACGCCAGGGATTGCCTTTTCTATAGTAAATTATTCAAAAAATAATTTTATACTGTCGCAAATTTTAATTACGCCAGGGATTGCCTTTTCTATAGTAAATTATTCAAAAAATAATTGTTTAGTGTCTCAAATTTTAATTACGCCAGGGATTGCCTTTTCTATAGTAAATTATTCAAAAAATAATTTTATACTGTCGCAAATTTTAATTACGCCAGGGATTGCCTTTTCTATAGTAAATTATTCAAAAAATAATTTTACACTGTCGCAAATTTTAATTACGCCAGGGATTGCCTTTTCTATAGTAAATTATTCAAAAATTCATTGTTTAGTGTCGCAAATTTTAATTACGCCAGAGATTGCCTTTTCTATAGTAAATTATTCAAAAAATAATTTTTTATTGTCGCAAATTTTAATTACGCCAGGGATTGCCTTTTCTATAGTAAATTATTCAAAAATTCATTTTTTACTGTCGCAAATTTTAATTACGCCAGGGATTGCCTTTTCTATAGTAAATTTTGCAAAAAATAATTTTTTACTGTTGCAAATTTTAAATACGCCAGGGATTGCCTTTTCTATAGTAAATTTTGCAAAAAATAATTTTTTACTGTCGCAAATTTTAATTAGGCCAGGGATTGCCTTTTCTATAATAAATTTTGCAAAAAATAATTTTTTACTGTCGCAAATTTTAATTACGCCAGGGATTGCCTTTTCTATAGTAAATTATTCAAAAAATAATTTTTTACTGTCTCAAATTTTAATTACGCCAGGGATTGCCTTTTCTATAGTAAATTATTCAAAAAATTATTTTATACTGTCGCAAATTTTAATTACGCCAGGGATTGCCTTTTCTATAGTAAATTTTTCAAAAATTAATTGTTTAGTGTCTCAAATTTTAATTACGCCAGGGATTGCCTTTTCTATAGTAAATTATTCAAAAATTCATTTTTTACTGTCTCAAATTTTAATTACGCCAGGGATTGCCTTTTCTATAGTAAATTATTCAAAAAATAATTGTTTAGTGTCTCAAATTTTAATTACGCCAGGGATTGCCTGTTCTATAGTAAATTATTCAAAAAATAATTTTATACCGTCGCAAATTTTAATTACGCCAGGGATTGCCTTTTCTATAGTAAATTATTCAAAAATTCATTGTTTAGTGTCGCAAATTTTAATTACGCCAGGGATTGCCTTTTCTATAGTAAATTATTCAAAAAATAATTTTTTACTGTCGCAAATTTTAATTACGCCAGGGATTGCCTTTTCTATAGTAAATTATTCAAAAATTAATTGTTTAGTATCTCAAATTTTAATTACGCCAGGGATTGCCTTTTCTATAGGAAATTATTCAAAAATTCATTTTTTACTGTCTCAAATTTTAATTACGCCAGGGATTGCCTTTTCTATAGTAAATTATTCAAAAAATAATTGTTTAGTGTCTCAAATTTTAATTACGCCAGGGATTGCCTTTTCTATAGTAAATTATTCAAAAATTCATTTTTTACTGTCGCAAATTTTAATTACGCCAGGGATTGCCTTTTCTATAGTAAATTTTGCAAAAAATAATTTTTTACTGTCTCAAATTTTAATTTCGCCAGGGATTGCCTTTTCTATAGTAAATTTTGCAAAAAATAATTTTTTACTGTCGCAAATTTTAATTACGCCAGGGATTGCCTTTCTATTGTAAATTATTCAAAAAATAATTGGTTAGTGTCGCAAATTTTAATTACGCCAGGGATTGCCTTTTCTATAGTAAATTATTCAAAAATTCATTTTTTACTGTCGCAAATTTTAATTACGCCAGGGATTGCCTTTTGTATAGTAAATTTTGCAAAAATTAATTTTATGCTGTCGCAAATTTTAATTACGCCAGGGATTGCCTTTTCTATAGTAAATTTTGCAAAAAATCATTTTTTACTGTCTCAAATTTTAATTACGCCAGGGATTGCCTTTTCTATGGTAAATTTTGCAAAAAATAATTTTTTACTGTCGCAAATTATAATTACGCCAGGGATTGCCTTTCCTATAATAAATTATTCAAAAAATAATTTTATACTGTCGCAAATTTTAAATACGCCAGGGATTGCCTTTTCTATAGTAAATTATTCAAAAATTCATTTTTTACTGTCGCAAATTTTAATTACGCCAGGGATTGCGTTTTCTATAGTAAATTATCTAAAAATTCATTTTTTACTGTCGCAAATTTTTAATTACGCCAGGGATTGCCTTTTCTATAGTAAATTATTCAAAAAATAATTTTTTACTGTTGCAAATTTTAAATACGCCAGGGATTGCCTTTTCTATAGTAAATTTTGCAAAAAATAATTTTTTACTGTCGCAAGTTTTAATTACGCCAGGGATTGCCTTTTCCATAGTAAATTTTGCAAAAATTAATTTTTTACTGTCGCAAATTTTGATTACGCCAGGGATTGCCTTTTCTATAGTAAATTTTGCAAAAATTAATTTTTTACTGTCTCAAATTTTAAATACGCCAGGGATTGCCTTTTCTATAGTAAATTTTGCAAAAAATAATTTTTTACTGTCGCAAATTATAATTACGCCAGTGATTGCCTTTTCTATAGTAAATTATTCAAAAAATAATGTTTTACTGTTGCAAATTTTAAATACGCCAGGGATTGCCTTTTCTATAGTAAATTATTCAAAAAATAATTTTATACTGTCGCAAATTTTAATTACGCCAGGGATTGCCTTTTCTATAGTAAATTTTGCAAAAAATAATTTTTTACTGTCGCAAATTTTAATTACGCCAGGGATTGCCTTTTCTATAGTAAATTATTCAAAAAATAATTTTTTACTGTCGCAAATTTTAAATACGCCCGGGATTGACTTTTGTATAGTAAATTTTACAAAAAATAATTGTTTAGTGTCGCAAATTTTAATAACGCCAGGGATTGCCTTTTCTATAGTAAATTATTCAAAAAATAATTTTATACTGTCGCAAATTTTAATTACGCCAGGGATTGCCTTTTCTATAGTAAATTATTCAAAAATTCATTTTGTACAGTCGCAAATTTTAATTACGCCAGGGATTGCCTTTTTTATAGTAAATTATTCAAAAAATAATTGTTTAGTGTCTCAAATTTTAATTACGCCAGGGATTGCCTTTTCTATAGTAAATTATTCAAAAAATAATTTTTTAGTGTCTCAAATTTTAATTACGCCAGGGATTGTCTTTTCTATAGTAAATTTTGCAAAAAATAATTTTTTACTGTCGCAAATTTTAATTACGCCAGGGATTGCCTTTTCTATAGTAAATTTTGCAAAAAATAATTGTTTAGTGTCGCAAATTTTAATTACGCCAGGGATTGCCTTTTCTATAGTAAATTATTCAAAAATTCATTTTTTACTGTCTCAAATTTTAATTACGCCAGGGATTGCCTTTTCTGTAGTAAATTATTCAAAAAATAATTTTATACTGTCACAAATTTTAATTACGCCAGGGATTGCCTTTTCTATAGTAAATTTTGCAAAAAATAATTTTATACTGTCGCAAATTTTAATTACGCCAGGGATTGCCTTTTCTATAGTAAATTTTGCAAAAAATAATTTTTTACTGTCTCAAATTTTAATTACGCCAGAGATTGCCTTTTCTATAGTAAATTATTCAAAAATTCATTTTTTACTGTCTCAAATTTTAATTACGCCAGGGATTGCCTTTTCTATAGTAAATTTTGCAAAAAATAATTTTATACTGTCGCAAATTTTAATTGCGCCAGGGATTGCCTTTTCGATAGTAAATTTTGCAAAAAATAATTTTTTACTGTGGCAAATTTTAATTACGCCAGGGATTGCCTTTTCTATAGTAAATTATTCAAAAAATAATTTTTTACTGTCTCAAATTTTAATTACGCCAGGGATTGCCTTTTCTATAGTAAATTATTCAAAAAATAATTTTTTACTGTCGCAAATTTTAATTACGCCAGGGATTGCCTTTTCTATAGTAAATTATTCAAAAAATAATTTTTTACTGTCTCAAATTTTAATTACGCCAGGGATTGCCTTTTCTATAGTAAATTTTGCAAAAAATAATTGTTTACTGTTTCAAATTTTAATTACGCCAGAGATTGCCTTTTCTATAGTAAATTATTCAAAAATTCATTTTTTACTGTCGCAAATTTTAATTACGCCAGGGATTGCCTTTTCTATAGTAAATTTTGCAAAAAATAATTTTTTACTGTCGCAAATTTTAATTACGCCAGGGATTGCCTTTTCTGTAGTAAATTATTCAAAAAATAATTTTTTACTGTCGCAAATTTTAATTACGCCAGGGATTGCCTTTTCTATAGCAAATTTTGCAAAAAATAATTTTTGACTGTCGCAAATTTTAATTACGCCAGGGATTGCCTTTTCTATAGTAAATTATTCAAAAAAAATTTTTTTCTGTCGCAAATTTTAATTACGCCAGGGATTGCCTTTTCTATAGTAAATTTTGCAAAAAATAATTTTTTCTCTCACAAATTTTAAATACGCCAGGGATTGCCTTTTCTATAGTAAATTTTGCAAAAAATTATTTTTTACTGTCGCAAATTTTAATTACGCCAGGGATTGCCTTTTCTATAGTAAATTATTCAAAAATTCATTTTTTACTGTCTCAAATTATAATTACGCCAGGGATTGCCTTTTCTATAGTAAATTATTCAAAAAATAATTTTATACGCTCGCAAATTTTAATTACGCCAGGGATTGCCTTTTATATAGTAAATTATTCAAAAAATAATTTTTTACTGTCTCAAATTTTAATTACGCCAGGGATTGCCTTTTCTATAGTAAATTATTCAAAAAATAATTTTTTACTGTCGCAAATTTTAATTACGCCAGGGATTGCCTTTTCTATAGTAAATTTTGCAAAAAATAATTTTTTACTTACTCAAATTTTAATTACGCCAGGGATTGCCTTTTCTATAGTAAATTTTGCAAAAAATAATTTTTTACTGTCGCAAATTTTAATTACGCCAGGGATTGCCTTTTCTATAGTAAATTATTCAAAAAATAATTTTTGACTGTCGCAAATTTTAAATACGCCAGGGATTGCCTTTTGTATAGTAAATTTTGCAAAAAATAATAGTTTAGTGTCGCAAATTTTAATTACGCCAGGGATTGCCTTTTCTATAGTAAATTATTCAAAAAATAATTTTTTACTGTCGCAAATTTTAATTACGCCAGGGATTGCCTTTTCTATAGTAAATTATTCAAAAAATAATTTTTCTCTCACAAATTTTAAATACGCCAGGGATTGCCTTTTCTATAGTAAATTTTGCAAAAAATAATTTTTTACTGTCGCAAATTTTAATTACGCCAGGGATTGCCTTTTCTATAGCAAATTATTCAAAAAATAATTTTTTTCTGTCGCAAATTTTAATTACGCCAGGGATTGCCTTTTCTATAGTAAATTTTGCAAAAAATAATTTTTACTGTCTCAAATTTTAATTACGCCAGGGATTGCCTTTTCTATAGTAAATTATTCAAAAATTAATTGTTTAGTGTCTCAAATTTTAATTACGCCAGGGATTGCCTTTTCTATAGTAAATTATTCAAAAAATCATTTTTTACTGTTTCAAATTTTAATTACGCCAGGGATTGCCTTTTCTATAGTAAATTATTCAAAAAATAATTGTTTAGTGTCTCAAATTTTAATTACGCCAGGGATTGCCTTTTCTATAGTAAATTATTCAAAAAATAATTGTTTAGTGTCTCAAATTTTAATTACGCCAGGGATTGCCTTTTCTATAGTAAATTATTCAAAAATTAATTTTTTACTGTCTCAAATTTTAATTACGCCAGGGATTGCCTTTTCTATAGTAAATTTTCTAAAAATTAATTTTTTACTGTCGCAAATTTAAATTACGCCAGGGATTGCCTTTTCTATAGTAAATTATTCAAAAATTCATTTTTTACTGTCGCAAATTTTAATTACGCCAGGGATTGCCTTTTCTATAGTAAATTTTGCAAAAAATAATTTTATACTGTCGCAAATTTTAATTAAGCCAGGGATTGCCTTTTCGATAATAAATTTTGCAAAAAATAATTTTTTACTGTGGCAAATTTTAATTACGCCAGGGATTGCCTTTTCTATAGTAAATTATTCAAAAAATAATTTTTTACTGTCTCAAATTTTAATTACGCCAGGGATTGCCTTTTCTATAGTAAATTATTCAAAAAATAATTTTTTTCTGTCGCAAATTTTAATTACGCCAGGGATTGCCTTTTCTATAGTAAATTATTCAAAAAATAATTTTTTACTGTCTCAAATTTTAATTACGCCAGGGATTGCCTTTTCTATAGTAAATTTTGCAAAAAATAATTGTTTACTGTTTCAAATTTTAATTACGCCAGGGATTGCCTTTTCTATAGTAAATTATTCAAAAATTCATTTTTTACTGTCGCAAATTTTAATTACGCCAGGGATTGCCTTTTCTATAGTAAATTTTGCAAAAAATAATTTTTTACTGTCGCAAATTTTAATTACGCCAGGGATTGCCTTTTCTGTAGTAAATTATTCAAAAAATAATTTTTTACTGTCGCAAATTTTAATTACGCCAGGGATTGCCTTTTCTATAGCAAATTTTGCAAAAAATAATTTTTTACTGTCGCAAATTTTAATTACGCCAGGGATTGCCTTTTCTATAGTAAATTATTCAAAAAAAATTTTTTTCTGTCGCAAATTTTAATTACGCCAGGGATTGCCTTTTCTATAGTAAATTTTGCAAAAAATAATTTTTTACTGTCTCAAATTTTAATTACGCCAGGGATTGCCTTTTCTATAGTAAATTATTCAAAAATTAATTGTTTAGTGTCTCAAATTTTAATTACGCCAGGGATTGCCTTTTCTATAGTAAATTATTCAAAAATTCATTTTTTACTGTCTCAAATTATAATTACGCCAGGGATTGCCTTTTCTATAGTAAATTATTCAAAAAATAATTTTATACGGTCGCAAATTTTAATTACGCCAGGGATTGCCTTTTATATAGTAAATTATTCAAAAAATAATTTTTTACTGTCTCAAATTTTAATTACGCCAGGGATTGCCTTTTCAATAGTAAATTATTCAAAAAATAATTTTTTACTGTCGCAAATTTTAATTACGCCAGGGATTGCCTTTTCTATAGTAAATTTTGCAAAAAATAATTTTTTACTGTCTCAAATTTTAATTACGCCAGGGATTGCCTTTTCTATAGTAAATTTTGCAAAAAATAATTTTTTACTGTCGCAAATTTTAATTACGCCAGGGATTGCCTTTTCTATAGTAAATTATTCAAAAAATAATTTTTTACTGTCGCAAATTTTAAATACGCCAGGGATTGCCTTTTGTATAGTAAATTTTGCAAAAAATAATTGTTTAGTGTCGCAAATTTTAATTACGCCAGGGATTGCCTTTTCTATAGTAAATTATTCAAAAAATAATTTTTTACTGTCGCAAATTTTAATTACGCCAGGGATTGCCTTTTCTATAGTAAATTATTCGAAAAATAATTTTTTCTCTCACAAATTTTAAATACGCCAGGGATTGCCTTTTCTATAGTAAATTTTGCAAAAAATTATTTTTTACTGTCGCAAATTTTAATTACGCCAGGGATTGCCTTTTCTATAGTAAATTATTCAAAAAATAATTTTTTACTGTCGCAAATTTTAACTAAGCCAGGGATTGCCTTTTCTATAGTAAATTTTCCAAAAAATAATTTTCTACTGTCGCAAATTTTAATTACGCCAGGGATTGCCTTTTCTATAGTAAATTATTCAAAAAATAATTTTTTTCTGTCGCAAATTTTAATTACGCCAGGGATTGCCTTTTCTATAGTAAATTTTGCAAAAAATAATTTTTACTGTCTCAAATTTTAATTACGCCAGGGATTGCCTTTTCTATAGTAAATTATTCAAAAATTAATTGTTTAGTGTCTCAAATTTTAATTACGCCAGGGATTGCCTTTTCTATAGTAAATTATTCAAAAAATCATTTTATACTGTCTCAAATTTTAATTACGCCAGGGATTGCCTTTTCTATAGTAAATTATTCAAAAAATAATTGTTTAGTGTCTCAAATTTTAATTACGCCAGGGATTGCCTTTTCTATAGTAAATTATTCAAAAAATAATTGTTTAGTGTCTCAAATTTTAATTACGCCAGGGATTGCCTTTTCTATAGTAAATTATTCAAAAATTAATTTTTTACTGTCTCAAATTTTAATTACGCCAGGGATTGCCTTTTCTATAGTAAATTTTGCAAAAATTAATTTTTTACTGTCGCAAATTTAAATTACGCCATGGATTGCCTTTTCTATAGTAAATTATTCAAAAATTCATTTTTTACTGTCGCAAATTTTAATTACGCCAGGGATTGCCTTTTCTATAGTAAATTTTGCAAAAAATAATTTTTTACTGTCGCAAATTTTAATTACGCCAGGGATTGCCTTTTCTATAGTAAATTATTCAAAAAATAATTTTTTACTGTCGCAAATTTTAATTACGCCAGGGATTGCCTTTTCTATAGTAAATTTTGCAAAAAATAATTTTTTACTGTCGCAAATTTTAATTACGCCAGGGATTGCCTTTTCTATAGTAAATTATTCAAAAAATAATTTTTTCTGTCGCAAATTTTAATTACGCCAGGGATTGCCTTTTCTATAGTAAATTTTGCAAAAAATAATTTTTTACTGTCTCAAATTTTAATTACGCAAGGGATTGCCTTTTGTATAGTAAATTATTCAAAAATTAATTGTTAGTGTCTCAAATTTTAATTACGCCAGGGATTGCCTTTTCTATAGTAAATTATTCAAATATTCATTTTTTACTGTCTCAAATTTTAATTACGCCAGGGATTGCCTTTTCTATAGTAAATTATTCAAAAAATAATTTTATACTGTCGCAAATTTTAATTACGCCAGGGATTGCCTTTTCTATAGTAAATTATTCAAAAAATAATTTTTTACTGTCTCAAATTTTAATTACGCCAGGGATTGCCTTTTCTATAGTAAATTTTGCAAAAAATAATTGTTTACTGTTTCAAATTTTAATTACGCCAGGGATTGCCTTTTCTATAGTAAATTATTCAAAAAATAATTTTATACTGTCGCAAATTTTAATTACGCCAGGGATTGCCTTTTCTATAGTAAATTATTCAAAAAATAATTTTTTACTGTCTCAAATTTTAATTACGCCAGGGATTGCCTTTTCTATAGTAAATTATTCAAAAAATAATTTTTTACTGTCTCAAATTTTAATTACGCCAGGGATTGCCTTTTCTATAGTAAATTTTGCAAAAAATAATTGTTTACTGTTTCAAATTTTAATTACGCCAGGGATTGCCTTTTCTATAGTAAATTATTCAAAAATTCATTTTTTACTGTCGCAAATTTTAATTACGCCAGGGATTGCCTTTTCTATAGTAAATTTTGCAAAAAATAATTTTTTACTGTCGCAAATTTTAATTACGCCAGGGATTGCCTTTTCTGTAGTAAATTATTCAAAAAATAATTTTTTACTGTCGCAAATTTTAATTACGCCAGGGATTGCCTTTTCTATAGCAAATTTTGCAAAAAATAATTTTTTACTGTCGCAAATTTTAATTACGCCAGGGATTGCCTTTTCTATAGTAAATTATTCAAAAAAAATTTTTTTCTGTCGCAAATTTTAATTACGCCAGGAATTGCCTTTTCTATAGTAAATTTTGCAAAAAATAATTTTTTACTGTCTCAAATCTTAATTACGCCAGGGATTGCCTTTTCTATAGTAAATTATTCAAAAATTAATTGTTTAGTGTCTCAAATTTTAATTACGCCAGGGATTGCCTTTTCTATAGTAAATTATTCAAAAATTCATTTTTTACTGTCTCAAATTATAATTACGCCAGGGATTGCCTTTTCTATAGTAAATTATTCAAAAAATAATTTTATACGGTCGCAAATTTTAATTACGCCAGGGATTGCCTTTTATATAGTAAATTATTCAAAAAATAATTTTTTACTGTCTCAAATTTTAATTACGCCAGGGATTGCCTTTTCTATAGTAAATTATTCAAAAAATAATTTTTTACTGTCGCAAATTTTAATTACGCCAGGGATTGCCTTTTCTATAGTAAATTTTGCAAAAAATAATTTTTTACTGTCTCAAATTTTAATTACGCCAGGGATTGCCTTTTCTATAGTAAATTTTGCAAAATATAATTTTTTACTGTCGCAAATTTTAATTACGCCAGGGATTGCCTTTTCTATAGTAAATTATTCAAAAAATAATTTTTTACTGTCGCAAATTTTAAATACGCCAGGGATTGCCTTTTGTATAGTAAATTTTGCAAAAAATAATTGTTTAGTGTCGCAAATTTTAATTACGCCAGGGATTGCCTTTTCTATAGTAAATTATTCAAAAAATAATTTTTTACTGTCGCAAATTTTAATTACGCCAGGGATTGCCTTTTCTATAGTAAATTATTCAAAAAATAATTTTTTCTCTCACAAATTTTAAATACGCCAGGGATTGCCTTTTCTATAGTAAATTTTGCAAAAAATAATTTTTTACTGTCGCAAATTTTAATTACGCCAGGGATTGCCTTTTCTATAGTAAATTATTCAAAAAATAATTTTTTACTGTCGCAAATTTTAATTACGCCAGGGATTGCCTTTTCTATAGTAAATTTTGCAAAAAATATTTTTTTACTGTCGCAAATTTTAATTACGCCAGGGATTGCCTTTTCTATAGTAAATTATTCAAAAAATAATTTTTTTCTGTCGCAAATTTTAATTACGCCAGGGATTGCCTTTTCTATAGTAAATTTTGCAAAAAATAATTTTTACTGTCTCAAATTTTAATTACGCCAGGGATTGCCTTTTCTATAGTAAATTATTCAAAAATTAATTGTTTAGTGTCTCAAATTTTAATTACGCCAGGGATTGCCTTTTCTATAGTAAATTATTCAAAAAATCATTTTTTACTGTCTCAAATTTTAATTACGCCAGGGATTGCCTTTTCTATAGTAAATTATTCAAAAAATAATTGTTTAGTGTCTCAAATTTTAATTACGCCAGGGATTGCCTTTTCTATAGTAAATTATTCAAAAAATAATTGTTTAGTGTCTCAAATTTTAATTACGCCAGGGATTGCCTTTTCTATAGTAAATTATTCAAAAATTAATTTTTTACTGTCTCAAATTTTAATTACGCCAGGGATTGCCTTTTCTATAGTAAATTTTGCAAAAATTAATTTTTTACTGTCGCAAATTTAAATTACGCCAGGGATTGCCTTTTCTATAGTAAATTATTCAAGAATTCATTTTTTACTGTCGCAAATTTTAATTACGCCAGGGATTGCCTTTTCTATAGTAAATTTTGCAAAAAATAATTTTTTACTGTCGCAAATTTTAATTACGCCAGGGATTGCCTTTTCTATAGTAAATTATTCAAAAAATAATTTTTTACTGTCGCAAATTTTAATTACGCCAGGGATTGCCTTTTCTATAGTAAATTTTGCAAAAAATAATTTTTTACTGTCGCAAATTTTAATTACGCCAGGGATTGCCTTTTCTATAGTAAATTATTCAAAAAATAATTTTTTCTGTCGCAAATTTTAATTACGCCAGGGATTGCCTTTTCTATAGTAAATTTTGCAAAAAATAATTTTTTACTGTCTCAAATTTTAATTACGCCAGGGATTGCCTTTTCTATAGTAAATTATTCAAAAATTAATTGTTTAGTGTCTCAAATTTTAATTACGCCAGGGATTGCCTTTTCTATAGTAAATTATTCAAATATTCATTGTTTACTGTCTCAAATTTTAATTACGCCAGGGATTGCCTTTTCTATAGTAAATTTTGCAAAAAATAATTTTTTACTGTCGCAAATTTTAATTACCCCAGGGATTGCCTTTTCTATAGTAAATTATTCAAAAAATAATTTTTTACTGTCGCAAATTTTAATTACGCCAGGGATTGCCTTTTATATAGTAAATTTTGCAAAAAATAATTTTTTACTGTCTCAAATTTTAATTACGCCAGGGATTGCCTTTTCTATAGTAAATTATTCAAAAAATAATTTTTTACTGTCTCAAATTTTAATTACGCCAGGGATTGCCTTTTCTATAGTAAATTTTGCAAAAAATAATTTTTTACTGTCGCAAATTTTAATTACGCCAGGGATTGCCTTTTCTATAGTAAATTTTGCAAAAAATAATTGTTTAGTGTCGCAAATTTTAATTACGCCAGGGAGATTGCCTTTTCTATAGTAAATTATTCAAAAATTCATTTTTTACTGTCTCAAATTTTAATTACGCCAGGGATTGCCTTTTCTATAGTAAATTATTCAAAAAATAATTTTATACTGTCGCAAATTTTAATTCCGCCAGGGATTGCCTTTTCGATAGTAAATTTTGCAAAAAATAATTTTATACTGTCGCAAATTTTCACTACGCCAGTGATTGCCTTTTCTATAGTAAATTTTGCAAAAAATAATTGTTTACTGTTGCAAATTTTAATTACGCCAGGGACTGCCTTTTCTATAGTAAATTATTCAAAAAATAATTTTTTACTGTCTGAAATTTTAATTACGCCAGGGATTGCCTTTTCTATAGTAAATTATTCAAAAATTCATTTTTTTCAGTCTCAAATTTTAATTACGCCAGGGATTGCCTTTTCTATAGTAAATTTTGCAAAAAATAATTTTATACTGTCGCAAATTTTAATTACGCCAGGGATTGCCTTTTCGATAGTAAATTTTGCAAAAAATAATTTTATACTGTCTCAAATTTTAACTACACCAGGGATTGCCTTTTCTATAGTAAATTTTGCAAAAAATAATTGTTTACTGTTGCAAATTTTAATTACGCCAGGGACTGCCTTTTCTATAGTAAATTATTCAAAAAATAATTTTTTACTGTCTCAAATTTTAATTACGCCAGGGATTGCCTTTTCTATAGTAAGTTATTCAAAAAATAATTTTATACTGTCGCAAATTTTAAATACGCCAGGGATTGCCTTTTGTATAGTAAATTTTGCAAAAAAAATTGTTTAGTGTCTCAAATTTTAATTACGCCAGGGATTGCCTTTTCTATAGTAAATTATTCAAAAAATAATTTTTTACTGTCGCAAATTTTAATTACGCCAGGGATTGCCTTTTCTATAGTAAATTTTGCAAAAAATAATTTTTTACTGTCTCAAATTTTAATTACGCCAGGGATTGCCTTTTCTATAGTAAATTATTCAAAAAATAATTTTTTACTGTCTCAAATTTTAATTACGCCAGGGTTTGCCTTTTCTATAGTAAATTATTCAAAAATTCATTTTATACTGTCACAAATTTTAATTACGCCAGGGATTGCCGTTTCTATAGTAAATTATTCAAAAATTCATTTTATACTGTCGCAAATTTTAATTACGCCAGGGATTGCCTTTTCTTTAGTAAACTATTCAAAAATTCATTTTATACCGTCGCAAATTTTAATTACGCCAGAGATTGCCTTTTCTATAGTAAATTTTGGAAAAAATAATTTTTTAGTGTCGCAAATTTTAATTACTCCAAGGATTGCCTTTTCTATAGTAAATTATTCAAAAAATAATTTTTTACTGTCGCAAATTTTAATTACGCCAGGGATTGCCTTTTCTATAGTAAATTATTCAAAAAATAATTTTTTACTGTCTCAAATTTTAATTACGCCAGGGATTGCCTTTTCTATAGTAAATTTTGCAAAAAATAATTGTTTACTGTCGCAAATTTTAATTACGCCAGGGATTGCCTTTTCTATAGTAAATTATTCAAAAAATAACTTTTTACTGTCTAAAATTTTAATTACGCCAGGGATTGCCTTTTCTATAGTAAATTATTCAAAAAATAATTTTTTACTGTCGCAAATTTTAATTACGCCAGGGATTGCCTTTTCTATAGTAAATTATTCAAAAAATAATTTTTTACTGTCTCAAATTTTAACTACGCCAGGGATTGCCTTTTCTATAGTAAATTTTGCAAAAAATAATTGTTTACTGTTGCAAATTTTAATTACGCCAAGGACTGCCTTTTCTATAGTAAATTATTCAAAAAATAATTTTTTACTGTCGCAAATTTTAATTACGCCAGGGATTGCCTTTTCTATAGTAAATTTTGCAAAAAATATTTTTTTACTGTCGCAAATTTTAATTACGCCAGGGATTGCCTTTTCTATAGTAAATTATTCAAAAAATAATTTTTTTCTGTCGCAAATTTTAATTACGCCAGGGATTGCCTTTTCTATAGTAAATTTTGCAAAAAATAATTTTTACTGTCTCAAATTTTAATTACGCCAGGGATTGCCTTTTCTATAGTAAATTATTCAAAAATTAATTGTTTAGTGTATCAAATTTTAATTACGCCAGGGATTGCCTTTTCTATAGTAAATTATTCAAAAAATCATTTTTTACTGTCTCAAATTTTAATTACGCCAGGGATTGCCTTTTCTATAGTAAATTATTCAAAAAATAATTGTTTAGTGTCTCAAATTTTAATTACGCCAGGGATTGCCTTTTCTATAGTAAATTATTCAAAAAATAATTGTTTAGTGTCTCAAATTTTAATTACGCCAGGGATTGGCTTTTCTATAGTAAATTATTCAAAAATTAATTTTTTACTGTCTCAAATTTTAATTACGCCAGGGATTGCCTTTTCTATAGTAAATTTTGCAAAAATTAATTTTTTACTGTCGCAAATTTAAATTACGCCAGGGATTGCCTTTTCTATAGTAAATTATTCAAGAATTCATTTTTTACTGTCGCAAATTTTAATTACGCCAGGGATTGCCTTTTCTATAGTAAATTTTGCAAAATATAATTTTTTACTGTCGCAAATTTTAATTACGCCAGGGATTGCCTTTTCTATAGTAAATTATTCAAAAAATAATTTTTTACTGTCGCAAATTTTAATTACGCCAGGGATTGCCTTTTCTATAGTAAATTTTGCAAAAAATAATTTTTTACTGTCGCAAATTTTAATTACGCCAGGGATTGCCTTTTCTATAGTAAATTATTCAAAAAATAATTTTTTCTGTCGCAAATTTTAATTACGCCAGGGATTGCCTTTTCTATAGTAAATTTTGCAAAAAATAATTTTTTACTGTCTCAAATTTTAATTACGCCAGGGATTGCCTTTTCTATAGTAAATTATTCAAAAATTAATTGTTTAGTGTCTCAAATTTTAATTACGCCAGGGATTGCCTTTTCTATAGTAAATTATTCAAATATTCATTGTTTACTGTCTCAAATTTTAATTACGCCGGGGATTGCCTTTTCTATAGTAAATTATTCAAAAAATAATTTTATACTGTCGCAAATTTTAATTACGCCAGGGATTGCCTTTTCTATAGTAAATTATTCAAAAAATAATTTTTTACTGTCTCAAATTTTTATTACGCCAGGGATTGCCTTTTCTATAGTAAATTATTCAAAAAATAATTTTTTACTGTCGCAAATTTTAATTACGCCAGGGATTGCCTTTTCTATAGTAAATTTTGCAAAAAATAATTTTTTCTTGTCTCAAATTTTAATTACGCCAGGGATTGCCTTTTCTATAGTAAATTTTGCAAAAAATAATTTTTTACTGTCGCAAATTTTAATTACCCCAGGGATTGCCTTTTCTATAGTAAATTATTCAAAAAATAAT
This sequence comes from Dioctria linearis, assembly GCA_963930735.1. NCBI lineage: Eukaryota > Metazoa > Arthropoda > Insecta > Diptera > Asilidae > Dioctria > Dioctria linearis. The sequence continues at coordinate 34,237 of CAWVNZ010003060.1, forward strand.
TTTTTACTGTCGCAAATTTTAAATATGCCAGGGATTGCCTTTTGTATAGTAAATTTTGCAAAAAAATTGTTTAGTGTCTCAAATTTTAATTACGCCAGGGATTGCCTTTTCTATAGTAAATTATTCAAAAAATAATTTTTTACTGTCGCAAATTTTAATTACGCCAGGGATTGCCTTTTATATAGTAAATTTTGCAAAAAATAATTTTTTACTGTCTCAAATTTTAATTACGCCAGGGATTGCCTTTTCTATAGTAAATTATTCAAAAAATAATTTTTTACTGTCTCAAATTTTAATTACGCCAGGGATTGCCTTTTCTATAGTAAATTTTGCAAAAAATAATTTTTTACTGTCGCAAATTTTAATTACGCCAGGGATTGCCTTTTCTATAGTAAATTTTGCAAAAAATAATTGTTTAGTGTCGCAAATTTTAATTACGCCAGGGATTGCCTTTTCTATAGTAAATTATTCAAAAATTCATTTTTTACTGTCTCAAATTTTAATTACGCCAGGGATTGCCATTTCTATAGTAAATTATTCAAAAAATAATTTTATACTGTCGCAAATTTTAATTCCGCCAGGGATTGCCTTTTCGATAGTAAATTTTGCAAAAAATAATTTTATACTGTCGCAAATTTTCACTACGCCAGTGATTGCCTTTTCTATAGTAAATTTTGCAAAAAATAATTGTTTACTGTTGCAAATTTTAATTACGCCAGGGACTGCCTTTTCTATAGTAAATTATTCAAAAAATAATTTTTTACTGTCTGAAATTTTAATTACGCCAGGGATTGCCTTTTCTATAGTAAATTATTCAAAAATTCATTTTTTTCAGTCTCAAATTTTAATTACGCCAGGGATTGCCTTTTCTATAGTAAATTTTGCAAAAAATAATTTTATACTGTCGCAAATTTTAATTACGCCAGGGATTGCCTTTTCGATAGTAAATTTTGCAAAAAATAATTTTATACTGTCTCAAATTTTAACGACACCAGGGATTGCCTTTTCTATAGTATATTTTGCAAAAAATAATTGTTTACTGTTGCAAATTTTAATTACGCCAGGGACTGCCTTTTCTATAGTAAATTATTCAAAAAATAATTTTTTACTGTCTCAAATTTTAATTACGCCAGGGATTGCCTTTTCTATAGTAAGTTATTCAAAAAATAATTTTATACTGTCGCAAATTTTAAATACGCCAGGGATTGCCTTTTGTATAGTAAATTTTGCAAAAAAAATTGTTTAGTGTCTCAAATTTTAATTACGCCAGGGTTGCCTTTTCTATAGTAAATTATTCAAAAAATAATTTTTTACTGTCGCAAATTTTAATTACGCCAGGGATTGCCTTTTCTATAGTAAATTTTGCAAAAAATAATTTTTTACTGTCTCAAATTTTAATTACGCCAGGGATTGCCTTTTCTATAGTAAATTATTCAAAAAATAATTTTTTACTGTCTCAAATTTTAATTACGCCAGGGATTGCCTTTTCTATAGTAAATTATTCAAAAATTCATTTTATACTGTCACAAATTTTAATTACGCCAGGGATTGCCTTTTCTATAGTAAATTTTGCAAAAACTAATTGTTTAGTGTCGCAAATTTTAATTACGCCAGGGATTGCCTTTTCTATAGTAAGTTATTCAAAAAATAATTTTATACTGTCGCAAATTTTAATTACGCCAGGGATTGCCGTTTCTATAGTAAATTATTCAAAAATTCATTTTATACTGTCGCAAATTTTAATTACGCCAGGGATTGCCTTTTCTTTTGTAAACTATTCAAAAATTCATTTTATACTGTCGCAAATTTTAATTACGCCAGAGATTGCCTTTTCTATAGTAAATTTTGCAAAAAATAATTTTTTAGTGTCGCAAATTTTAATTACTCCAAGGATTGCCTTTTCTATAGTAAATTATTCAAAAAATAATTTTTTACTGTCGCAAATTTTAATTACGCCAGGGATTGCCTTTTCTATAGTAAATTATTCAAAAAATAATTTTTTACTGTCTCAAATTTTAATTACGCCAGAGATTGCCTTTTCTATAGTAAATTTTGCAAAAAATAATTTTTTAGTGTCGCAAATTTTAATTACGCCAAGGATTGCCTTTTCTATAGTAAATTATTAAAAAAATAATTTTTTACTGTCGCAAATTTTAATTACGCCAGGGATTGCCTTTTCTATAGTAAATTATTCAAAAAATAATTTTTTACTGTCTCAAATTTTAATTACGCCAGGGATTGCCTTTTCTATAGCAAATTTTGCAAAAAATAATTTTTTACTGTCGCAAATTATAATTACGCCAGGGATTGCCTTTTCTATAGTAAATTATTCAATAAATAATTTTTTCTGTCACAAATTTTAATTACGCCAGGGATTGCCTTTTCTATAGTAAATTATTCAAAAAATAATTTTTTACTGTCGCAAATTTTAATTACGCCAGGGATTGCCTTTTCTATAGTAAATTATTCAAAAAATAATTTTATACTGTCGCAAATTTTAATTACGCCAGGGATTGCCTTTTCTATAGCAAATTATTCAAAAATTCATTTTTTACTGTCGCAAATTTTAATTACGCCAGGGATTGCCTTTTCTATAGTAAATTATTCAAAAAATAATTTTTTACTGTCGCAAATTTTAATTACGCCAGGGATTGCCTTTTCTATAGTAAATTATTCAAAAAATAATTTTTTACTGTCTCAAATTTTAATTACGCCAGGGATTGCCTTTTCTATAGTAAATTATTCAAAAAATAATTTTTTACTGTTGCAAATTTTAAATACGCCAGGGATTGCCTTTTCTATAGTAAATTATTCAAAAAATAATTTTTTCTGTCACAAATTTTAAATACGCCAGGGATTGCCTTTTCTATAGTAAATTTTGCAAAAAATAATTTTTTACTGTCGCAAATTTTAATTACGCCAGGGATTGCCTTTTCTATAGTAAATTATTCAAAAAATAATTTTTTACTGTCGCAAATTTTAATTACGCCAGGGATTGCCTTTTCTATAGTAAATTTTGCAAAAAATAATTTTTTACTGTCGCAAATTTTAATTACGCCAGGGATTGCCTTTTCTATAGTAAATTATTCAAAAAATAATTTTTTTTGTCGCAAATTTTAATTACGCCAGGGATTGCCTTTTCTATAGTAAATTTTGCAAAAAATAATTTTTTACTGTCTCAAATTTTAATTACGCCAGGGATTGCCTTTTCTATAGTAAATTATACAAAAATTAATTGTTTAGTGTCTCAAATTTTAACTACGCCAGGGATTGCCTTTTCTATAGTAAATTATTCAAAAATTCATTTTTTACTGTCTCAAATTTTAATTACGCCAGGGATTGCCTTTTCTATAGTAAATTTTGCAAAAAATAATTTTTTACTGTCGCAAAGTTTATTTACGCCAGGGATTGCCTTTTCTATAGTAAATTATTCAAAAAATAATTTTTTCTGTCACGAATTTTAAATACGCCAGGGATTGCCTTTTCTATAGTAAATTATTCAAAAATAATTTTTTACTCTCGCAAATTTTAATTACGCCAGGGATTGCCTTTTCTATAGTAAATTATTCAAAAATTCATTTTTTACTGTCGCAAATTTTAATTACGCCAGGCATTGCCTTTTCTATAGTAAATTATTCAAAAAATAATTTTTTCTGTCGCAAATTTTAATTACGCCAGGGATTGCCTTTTCTATAGTAAATTTTGCAAAAAATAATTTTTTACTGTCTCAAATTTTAATTACGCCAGGGATTGCCTTTTCTATAGTAAATTTTGCAAAAAATAATTTTTTACTGTCGCAAATTTTAATTACGCCAGGGATTGCCTTTTCTATAGTGAATTTTGCAAAAAATAATTTTATACTGTCGCAAATTATAATTACGACAGGGATTGCCTTTTCTATAGTAAATTATTCAAAAAATAATTTTTTCTGTCGCAAATTTTAATTACGCCAGGGATTGCCTTTTCTATAGTAAATTTTGCAAAAAATAATTTTTTACTGTCTCAAATTTTAATTACGCGAGGGATTGCCTTTTCTATAGTAAATTTTGCAAAAAATAATTTTTTACTGTCGCAAATTTTAATTACGCCAGGGATTGCCTTTTCTATAGTGAATTTTGCAAAAAATAATTTTATACTGTCGCAAATTATAATTACGACAGGGATTGCCTTTTCTATAGTAAATTATTCAAAAAATAATTTTTTCTGTCGCAAATTTTAATTACGCCAGGGATTGCCTTTTCTATAGTAAATTTTGCAAAAAATAATTTTTTACTGTCGCAAATTTTAATTACGCCAGGGATTGCCTTTTCTATAGTAAATTATTCAAAACATAATTTTTTACTGTCGCAAATTTTAATTACGCCAGGGATTGCCTTTTCTATAGTAAATTATTCAAAAAATAATTGTTTAGTGTCGCAAATTTTAAATACGCCAGGGATTGCCTTTTGTATAGTAAATTTTGCAAAAAATAATTGTTTAGTGTCGCAAATTTTAATTACCCCAGGGATTGCCTTTTCTATAGTAAATTTTGCAAAAAATAATTTTTTACTGTCGCAAATTTTAATTACGCCAGGGATTGCCTTTTCTATAGTAAATTATTCAAAAAATCATTTTTTACTGTCGCAAATTTTAATTACGCCAGGGATTGCCTTTTCTATAGTAAATTATTCAAAAATTCATTTTTTATTGTCGCAAATTTTAATTACGCCAGGGATTGCCTTTTTTTATAGTAAATTTTGCAAAAAATAATTGTTTACTGTCGCAAATTTTAATTACGCCAGGGATTGCCTTTTCTATAGTAAATTTTGCAAAAAATAATTTTTTACTGTCGCAAATTTTAATTACGCTAGGGATTGCCTTTTCTATAGTAAATTATTCAAAAATTCATTTTTTACTGTCTCAAATTTTAATTACGCCAGGGATTGCCTTTTCTATAGTAAATTATTCAAAAAATAATTTTATACTGTCGCAAATTTTAATTACGCCAGGGATTGCCTTTTCTATAGTAAATTATTCAAAAAATAATTTTTTACTGTCTCAAATTTTAATTACGCCAGAGATTGCCTTTTCTATAGTAAATTTTGCAAAAAATAATTTTTTAGTGTCGCAAATTTTAATTACTCCAAGGATTGCCTTTTCTATAGTAAATTATTCAAAAAATAATTTTTTACTGTCGCAAATTTTAATTACGCCAGGGATTGCCTTTTCTATAGTAAATTATTCAAAAAATAATTTTTTACTGTCTCAAATTTTAATTACGCCAGGGATTGCCTCTTCTATAGTAAATTTTGCAAAAAATAATTGTTTACTGTCGCAAATTTTAATTACGCCAGGGATTGCCTTTTCTATAGTAAATTATTCAAAAAATAACTTTTTACTGTCTAAAATTTTAATTACGCCAGGGATTGCCTTTTCTATAGTAAATTATTCAAAAAATAATTTTTTACTGTCGCAAATTTTAATTACGCCAGGGATTGCCTTTTCTATAGTAAATTATTCAAAAAATAATTTTTTACTGTCTCAAATTTTAACTATGCCAGGGATTGCTTTTTCTATAGTAAATTTTGCAAAAAATAATTGTTTACTGTTGCAAATTTTAATTACGCCAAGGACTGCCTTTTCTATAGTAAATTATTCAAAAAATAATTTTTTACTGTCTCAAATTTTAATTACGCCAGGGATTGCCTTTTCTATAGTAAATTTTGCAAAAAATAATTGTTTACTGTCGCAAATTTTAATTACGCCAGGGATTGCCTTTTCTATAGTAAATTATTCAAAAATTCATTTTATACTGTCGCAAATTTTAATTACGCCAGGGATTGCCTTTTCTATAGTAAATTTTGCAAAAAATAATTGTTTACTGTCGCAAATTTTAATTACGCTAGGGATTGCCTTTTCTATAGTAAATTATTCAAAAATTCATTTTTTACTGTCTCAAATTTTAATTACGCCAGGGATTGCCTTTTCTATAGTAAATTATTCAAAAAATAATTTTATACTGTCGCAAATTTTAATTACGCCATGGATTGCCTTTTCTATAGTAAATTATTCAAAAAATAATTTTTTACTGTCTCAAATTTTAATTACGCCAGAGATTGCCTTTTCTATAGTAAATTTTGCAAAAAATAATTTTTTAGTGTCGCAAATTTTAATTACGCCAAGGATTGCCTTTTCTATAGTAAATTATTCAAAAAATAATTTTTTACTGTCGCAAATTTTAATTACGCCAGGGATTGCCTTTTCTATAGTAAATTATTCAAAAAATAATTTTTTACTGTCTCAAATTTTAATTACGCCAGGGATTGCCTTTTCTATAGTAAATTTTGCAAAAAATAATTTTTTACTCTCGCAAATTATAATTACGCCAGGGATTGCCTTTTCTATAGTAAATTATTCAAAAAATATTTTTTTCTGTCACAAATTTTAATTACGCCAGGGATTGCCTTTTCTATAGTAAATTATTCAAAAAATGATTTTTTACTGTCGCAAATTTTAATTACGCCAGGGATTGCCTTTTCTATAGTAAATTATTCAAAAAATAATTTTATACTGTCGCAAATTTTAATTACGCCAGGGATTGCCTTTTCTATAGCAAATTATTCAAAAATTCATTTTTTACTGTCGCAAATTTTAATTACGCCAGGGATTGCCTTTTCTATAGTAAATTATTCAAAAAATAATTTTTTACTGTCGCAAATTTTAATTACGCCAGGGATTGCCTTTTCTATAGTAAATTATTCAAAAAATAATTTTTTACTGTCTCAAATTTTAATTACGCCAGGGATTGCCTTTTCTATAGTAAATTATTCAAAAAATAATTTTTTACTGTTGCAAATTTTAAATACGCCAGGGATTGCCTTTTCTATAGTAAATTATTCAAAAAATAATTTTTTCTGTCACAAATTTTAAATACGCCAGGGATTGCCTTTTCTATAGTAAATTTTGCAAAAAATAATTTTTTACTGTCGCAAATTTTAATTACGCCAGGGATTGCCTTTTCTATAGTAAATTATTCAAAAAATAATTTTTTACTGTCGCAAATTTTAATTACGCCAGGGATTGCCTTTTCTATAGTAAATTTTGCAAAAAATAATTTTTTACTGTCGCAAATTTTAATTACGCCAGGGATTGCCTTTTCTATAGTAAATTATTCAAAAAATAATTTTTTTTGTCGCAAATTTTAATTACGCCAGGGATTGCCTTTTCTATAGTAAATTTTGCAAAAAATAATTTTTTACTGTCTCAAATTTTAATTACGCCAGGGATTGCCTTTTCTATAGTAAATTATACAAAAATTAATTGTTTAGTGTCTCAAATTTTAATTACGCCAGGGATTGCCTTTTCTATAGTAAATTATTCAAAAATTCATTTTTTACTGTCTCAAATTTTAATTACGCCAGGGATTGCCTTTTCTATAGTAAATTTTGCAAAAAATAATTTTTTACTGTCGCAAAGTTTATTTACGCCAGGGATTGCCTTTTCTATAGTAAATTATTCAAAAAATAATTTTTTCTGTCTCGAATTTTAAATACGCCAGGGATTGCCTTTTCTATAGTAAATTATTCAAAAAATAATTTTTTACTCTCGCAAATTTTAATTACGCCAGGGATTGCCTTTTCTATAGTAAATTATTCAAAAATTCATTTTTTACTGTCGCAAATTTTAATTACGCCAGGCATTGCCTTTTCTATAGTAAATTATTCAAAAAATAATTTTTTCTGTCGCAAATTTTAATTACGCCAGGGATTGCCTTTTCTATAGTAAATTTTGCAAAAAATAATTTTTTACTGTCTCAAATTTTAATTACGCCAGGGATTGCCTTTTCTATAGTAAATTTTGCAAAAAATAATTTTTTACTGTCGCAAATTTTAATTACGCCAGGGATTGCCTTTTCTATAGTGAATTTTGCAAAAAATAATTTTATACTGTCGCAAATTATAATTACGACAGGGATTGCCTTTTCTATAGTAAATTATTCAAAAAATAATTTTTTCTGTCGCAAATTTTAATTACGCCAGGGATTGCCTTTTCTATAGTAAATTTTGCAAAAAATAATTTTTTACTGTCTCAAATTTTAATTACGCGAGGGATTGCCATTTCTATAGTAAATTTTGCAAAAAATAATTTTTTACTGTCGCAAATTTTAATTACGCCAGGGATTGCCTTTTCTATAGTGAATTTTGCAAAAAATAATTTTATACTGTCGCAAATTATAATTACGACAGGGATTGCCTTTTCTATAGTAAATTATTCAAAAAATAATTTTTTCTGTCGCAAATTTTAATTACGCCAGGGATTGCCTTTTCTATAGTAAATTTTGCAAAAAATAATTTTTTACTGTCGCAAATTTTAATTACGCCAGGGATTGCCTTTTCTATAGTAAATTATTCAAAACATAATTTTTACTGTCGCAAATTTTAATTACGCCAGGGATTGCCTTTTCTATAGTAAATTATTCAAAAAATAATTGTTTAGTGTCGCAAATTTTAAATACGCCAGGGATTGCCTTTTGTATAGTAAATTTTGCAAAAAATAATTGTTTAGTGTCGCAAATTTTAATTACGCCAGGGATTGCCTTTTCTATAGTAAATTTTGCAAAAAATAATTTTTTACTGTCGCAAATTTTAATTACGCCAGGGATTGCCTTTTCTATAGTAAATTATTCAAAAAATCATTTTTTACTGTCGCAAATTTTAATTACGCCAGGGATTGCCTTTTCTATAGTAAATTATTCAAAAATTCATTTTTTATTGTCGCAAATTTTAATTACGCCAGGGATTGCCTTTTTTATAGTAAATTATTCAAAAATTAATTTTTTTCTGTCGCAAATTATAATTACGCCAGGGATTGCCTTTTCTATAGTAAATTTTGCAAAAAATAATTTTTTACTGTCGCAAATTTTAATTACGCCAGGGATTGCCTTTTCTATAGTAAATTATTCTAATTTTTTACTGTCGCAAATTTTAATTAAGCCAGGGATTGCCTTTTCTATAGTAAATTTTGCAAAAAATAATTTTTTACTGTCTCAAATTTTAATTACGCCAGGGATTGCCTTTTCGATAGTAAATTTTGCAAAAATTAATTTTCTACTGTCTCAAATTTTAAATACGCCAGGGATTGCCTTTTCTATAGTAAATTTTGCAAAAAATAATTTTTTACTGTCGCAAATTTTAATTACTCTCAAATTTTAAATACGCCAGGGATTGCCTTTTCTGTAGTAAATTTTGCAAAAATAATTTTTTACTGTCGCAAATTTTAATTACGCCAGGGATTGCCTTTTCTATAGTAAATTATTCAAAAAATAATTGTTTAGTGTCGCAAATTTTAATTACGCCAGGGATTGCCTTTTCTATAGTAAATTATTAAAAAAATAATTTTTTCTGTCGCAAATTTTAATTACGCCAGGGATTGCCTTTTCTATAGTAAATTTTGCAAAAAATAATTTTTTACTGTCTCAAATTTTAATTACGCCAGGGATTGCCTTTTCTATAGTAAATTATACAAAAATTAATTGTTTAGTGTCTCAAATTTTAATTACGCCAGGGATTGCCTTTTCTATAGTAAATTATTCAAAAATTCATTTTTTACTGTCTCAAATTTTAATTACGCCAGGGATTGCCTTTTCTATAGTAAATTTTGCAAAAAATAATTTTTTACTGTCGCAAAGTTTATTTACGCCAGGGATTGCCTTTTCTATAGTAAATTATTCAAAAAATAATTTTTTATTGTCGCAAATTTTAATTACGCCAGGGATTGCCTTTTCTATAGTAAAATATTCAAAAAATAATTGTTTAGTGTCGCAAATTTTAAATACGCCGGGGATTGCCTTTTGTATAGTAAATTTTGCAAAAAATAATTGTTTAGTGTCGCAAATTTTAATTACGCCAGGGATTGCCTTTTCTATAGTAAATTTTGCAAAAAATAATTTTTTACTGTCGCAAATTTTAATTACGCCAGGGATTGCCTTTTCTATAGTAAATTATTCAAAAAACTATTTTTACTGTCGCAAATTTTAATTACGCCAGGGATTGCCTTTTCTATAGTAAATTATTCAAAAAATAATTTTTTACTGTTGCAAATTTTAAATACGCCAGGGATTGCCTTTTCTATAGTAAATTATTCAAAAAATAATTTTTTCTGTCACGAATTTTAAATACGCCAGGGATTGCCTTTTCTATAGTAAATTTTGCAAAAAATAATTTTTTACTGTCGCAAATTTTAATTACGCCAGGGATTGCCTTTTCTATAGTAAATTATTCAAAAAATAATTTTTTACTGTCGCAAATTTTAATTACGCCAGGGATTGCCTTTTCTATAGTAAATTATTCAAAAATTCATTTTTTACTGTCGCAAATTTTAATTACGCCAGGGATTGCCGTTTCTATAGTAAATTATTCAAAAAATAATTTTTTCTGTCGCAAATTTTAATTACGCCAGGGATTGCCTTTTCTATAGTAAATTTTGCAAAAAATAATTTTTTACTGTCTCAAATTTTAATTACGCCAGGGATTGCCTTTTCTATAGTAAATTTTGCAAAAAATAATTTTTTACTGTCGCAAATTTTAATTACGCCAGGGATTGCCTTTTCTATAGTGAATTTTGCAAAAAATAATTTTATACTGTCGCAAATTATAATTACGACAGGGATTGCCTTTTCTATAGTAAATTATTCAAAAAATAATTTTTTCTGTCGCAAATTTTAATTACGCCAGGGATTGCCTTTTCTATAGTAAATTTTGCAAAAAATAATTTTTTACTGTCTCAAATTTTAATTACGCCAGGGATTGCCTTTTCTATAGTAAATTTTGCAAAAAATAATTTTTTACTGTCGCAAATTTTAATTACGCCAGGGATTGCCTTTTCTATAGTAAATTATTCAAAAAATAATTTCTTCTGTCGCAAATTTTAATTACGCCAGGGATTGCCTTTTCTATAGTAAATTTTGCAAAAAATAATTTTTTACTGTCTCAAATTTTAATTACGCCAGGGATTGTCTTTTCTATAGTAAATTATTCAAAAAATAATTGTTTAGTGTCGCAAATTTTAATTACGCCAGGGATTGCCTTTTCTATAGTAAATTATTAAAAAAATAATTTTTTCTGTCGCAAATTTTAATTACGCCAGGGATTGCCTTTTCTATAGTAAATTTTGCAAAAAATAATTTTTTACTGTCTCAAATTTTAATTACGCCAGGGATTGCCTTTTCTATAGTAAATTATACAAAAATTAATTGTTTAGTGTCTCAAATTTTAATTACGCCAGGGATTGCCTTTTCTATAGTAAATTATTCAAAAATTCATTTTTTACTGTCTCAAATTTTAATTACGCCAGGGATTGCCTTTTCTATAGTAAATTTTGCAAAAAATAATTTTTTACTGTCGCAAAGTTTATTTACGCCAGGGATTGCCTTTTCTATAGTAAATTATTCAAAAAATAATTTTTTACTGTCGCAAATTTTAATTACGCCAGGGATTGCCTTTTCTATAGTAAAATATTCAAAAAATAATTGTTTAGTGTCGCAAATTTTAAATACGCCAGGGATTGCCTTTTGTATAGTAAATTTTGCAAAAAATAATTGTTTAGTGTCGCAAATTTTAATTACGCCAGGGATTGCCTTTTCTATAGTAAATTTTGCAAAAAATAATTTTTTACTGTCGCAAATTTTAATTACGCCAGGGATTGCCTTTTCTATAGTAAATTATTCAAAAAACTATTTTTACTGTCGCAAATTTTAATTACGCCAGGGATTGCCTTTTCTATAGTAAATTATTCAAAAAATAATTTTTTACTGTTGCAAATTTTAAATACGCCAGGGATTGCCTTTTCTATAGTAAATTATTCAAAAAATAATTTTTTCTGTCACGAATTTTAAATACGCCAGGGATTGCCTTTTCTATAGTAAATTTTGCAAAAAATAATTTTTTACTGTCGCAAAGTTTATTTACGCCAGGGATTGCCTTTTCTATAGTAAATTATTCAAAAAATAATTTTTTACTGTCGCAAATTTTAATTACGCCAGGGATTGCCTTTTCTATAGTAAAATATTCAAAAAATAATTGTTTAGTGTCGCAAATTTTAAATACGCCAGGGATTGCCTTTTGTATAGTAAATTTTGCAAAAAATAATTGTTTAGTGTCGCAAATTTTAATTACGCCAGGGATTGCCTTTTCTATAGTAAATTTTGCAAAAAATAATTTTTTACTGTCGCAAATTTTAATTACGCCAGGGATTGCCTTTTCTATAGTAAATTATTCAAAAAATAATTTTTTACTGTCGCAAATTTTAATTAAGCCAGGGATTGCCTTTTCTATAGTAAATTTTGCAAAAAATAATTTTTTCCTGTCTCAAATTTTAATTACGCCAGGGATTGCCTTTTCGATAGTAAATTTTGCAAAAATTAATTTTCTACTGTCTCAAATTTTAAATACGCCAGGGATTGCCTTTTCTATAGTAAATTTTGCAAAAAATAATTTTTTACTGTCGCAAATTTTAATTACGCCAGGGATTGCCTTTTCTATAGTAAATTATTCAAAAAATAATTGTTTAGTGTCGCAAATTTTAATTACGCCAGGGATTGCCTTTTCTATAGTAAATTATTAAAAAAATAATTTTTTCTGTCGCAAATTTTAATTACGCCAGGGATTGCCTTTTCTATAGTAAATTTTGCAAAAAATAATTTTTTACTGTCTCAAATTTTAATTACGCCAGGGATTGCCTTTTCTATAGTAAATTATACAAAAATTAATTGTTTAGTGTCTCAAATTTTAATTACGCCAGGGATTGCCTTTTCTATAGTAAATTATTCAAAAATTCATTTTTTACTGTCTCAAATTTTAATTACGCCAGGGATTGCCTTTTCTATAGTAAATTTTGCAAAAAATAATTTTTTACTGTCGCAAAGTTTATTTACGCCAGGGATTGCCTTTTCTATAGTAAATTATTCAAAAAATAATTTTTTACTGTCGCAAATTTTAATTACGCCAGGGATTGCCTTTTCTATAGTAAAATATTCAAAAAATAATTGTTTAGTGTCGCAAATTTTAAATACGCCAGGGATTGCCTTTTGTATAGTAAATTTTGCAAAAAATAATTGTTTAGTGTCGCAAATTTTAATTACGCCAGGGATTGCCTTTTCTATAGTAAATTTTGCAAAAAATAATTTTTTACTGTCGCAAATTTTAATTACGCCAGGGATTGCCTTTTCTATAGTAAATTATTCAAAAAACTATTTTTACTGTCGCAAATTTTAATTACGCCAGGGATTGCCTTTTCTATAGTAAATTATTCAAAAAATAATTTTTTACTGTTGCAAATTTTAAATACGCCAGGGATTGCCTTTTCTATAGTAAATTATTCAAAAAATAATTTTTTCTGTCACGAATTTTAAATACGCCAGGGATTGCCTTTTCTATAGTAAATTTTGCAAAAAATAATTTTTTACTGTCGCAAATTTTAATTACGCCAGGGATTGCCTTTTCTATAGTAAATTATTCAAAAAATAATTTTTTACTGTCGCAAATTTTAATTACGCCAGGGATTGCCTTTTCTATAGTAAATTATTCAAAAATTCATTTTTTACTGTCGCAAATTTTAATTACGCCAGGGATTGCCTTTTCTATAGTAAATTATTCAAAAAATAATTTTTTCTGTCGCAAATTTTAATTACGCCAGGGATTGCCTTTTCTATAGTAAATTTTGCAAAAAATAATTTTTTACTGTCTCAAATTTTAATTACGCCAGTGATTGCCTTTTCTATAGTAAATTTTGCAAAAAATAATTTTTTACTGTCGCAAATTTTAATTACGCCAGGGATTGCCTTTTCTATAGTGAATTTTGCAAAAAATAATTTTATACTGTCGCAAATTATAATTACGACAGGGATTGCCTTTTCTATAGTAAATTATTCAAAAAATAATTTTTTCTGTCGCAAATTTTAATTACGCCAGGGATTGCCTTTTCTATAGTAAATTTTGCAAAAAATAATTTTTTACTGTCTCAAATTTTAATTACGCCAGGGATTGCGTTTTCTATAGTAAATTTTGCAAAAAATAATTTTTTACTGTCGCAAATTTTAATTACGCCAGGGATTGCCTTTTCTATAGTAAATTATTCAAAAAATAATTTCTTCTGTCGCAAATTTTAATTACGCCAGGGATTGCCTTTTCTATAGTAAATTTTGCAAAAAATAATTTTTTACTGTCTCAAATTTTAATTACGCCAGGGATTGCCTTTTCTATAGTAAATTTTGCAAAAAATAATTTTTTACTGTCGCAAATTTTAATTACGCCAGGGATTGCCTTTTCTATAGTAAATTATTCAAAACATAATTTTTTACTGTCGCAAATTTTAATTACGCCAGGTATTGCCTTTTCTATAGTAAATTATTCAAAAAATAATTGTTTAGTGTCGCAAATTTTAAATACGCCAGGGATTGCCTTTTGTATAGTAAATTTTGCAAAAAATAATTGTTTAGTGTCGCAAATTTTAATTACGCCAGGGATTGCCTTTTCTATAGTAAATTTTGCAAGAAATAATTTTTTACTGTCGCAAATTTTAATTACGCCAGGGATTGCCTTTTCTATAGTAAATTATTCAAAAAATCATTTTTTACTGTCGCAAATTTTAATTACGCCAGGGATTGCCTTTTCTATAGTAAATTATTCAAAAATTCATTTTTTACTGTCGCAAATTTTAATTACGCCAGGGATTGCCTTTTTGATAGTAAATTATTCAAAAATTAATTTTTTTCTGTCGCAAATTATAATTACGCCAGGGATTGCCATTTCTATAGTAAATTTTGCAAAAAATAATTTTTTACTGTCGCAAATTTTAATTACGCCAGGGATTGCCTTTTCTATAGTAAATTATTCAAAAAATAATTTTTTACTGTCGCAAATTTTAATTACGCCAGGGATTGCCTTTTCTATAGTAAATTTTGCAAAAAATAATTTTTTACTGTCTCAAATTTTAATTACGCCAGGGATTGCCTTTTCGATAGTAAATTTTGCAAAAATTAATTTTTTACTGTCTCAAATTTTAAATACGCCAGAGATTGCCTTTTCTATAGTAAATTATACAAAAATTAATTGTTTAGTGTCTCAAATTTTAACTACGCCAGGGATTGCCTTTTCTATAGTAAATTATTCAAAAATTCATTTTTTACTGTCTCAAATTTTAATTACGCCAGGGATTGCCTTTTCTATAGTAAATTATTCAAAAAATCATTTTTTACTGTCGCAAATTTTAATTACGCCAGGGATTGCCTTTTCTATAGTAAATTATTCAAAAAATAATTGTTTAGTGTCGCAAATTTTAAATACGCCAGGGATTGCCTTTTGTATAGTAAATTTTGCAAAAAATAATTGTTTAGTGTCGCAAATTTTAATTACGCCAGGGATTGCCTTTTCTATAGTAAATTTTGCAAAAAATAATTTTTTACTGTCGCAAATTTTAATTACGCCAGGGATTGCCTTTTCTATAGTAAATTATTCAAAAAATGATTTTTTACTGTCGCAAATTTTAATTACGCCAGGGATTGCCTTTTCTATAGTAAATTTTGCAAAAAATAATTTTTTACTGTCGCAAATTATAATTACGCCAGGGATTGCCTTTTCTATAGTAAATTATTCAAAAAATAATTTTTTAATGTCGCAAATTTTAATTACGCCAGGGATTGCCTTTTCTATAGTAAATTATTCAAAAAATAATTTTTTACTGTCTCAAATTTTAATTACGCCAGGGATTGCCTTTTCTATAGTAAATTATTCAAAAAATAATTTTTTACTGTTGCAAATTTTAAATACGCCAGGGATTGCCTTTTCTATAGTAAATTATTCAAAAAATAATTTTTTACTGTCGCAAATTTTAATTGCGCCAGGGATTGCCTTTTCTATAGTAAATTATTCAAAAAATAATTTTTTACTGTCTCAAATTTTAATTACGCCAGGGATTGCCTTTTCTATAGTAAATTTTGCAAAAAATAATTTTTTACTGTCGCAAATTATAATTACGCCAGGGATTGCCTTTTCTATAGTAAATTATTCAAAAAATAATTTTTTCTGTCACAAATTTTAATTACGCCAGGGATTGCCTTTTCTATAGTAAATTATTCAAAAAATAATTTTTTACTGTCGCAAATTTTAATTACGCCAGGGATTGCCTTTTCTATAGTAAATTATTCAAAAAATAATTTTATACTGTCGCAAATTTTAATTACGCCAGGGATTGCCTTTTCTATAGCAAATTATTCAAAAATTCATTTTTTACTGTCGCAAATTTTAATTACGCCAGGGATTGCCTTTTCTATAGTAAATTATTCAAAAAATAATTTTTTACTGTCGCAAATTTTAATTACGCCAGGGATTGCCTTTTCTATAGTAAATTATTCAAAAAATAATTTTTTACTGTCTCAAATTTTAATTACGCCAGGGATTGCCTTTTCTTTAGTAAATTATTCAAAAAATAATTTTTTACTGTTGCAAATTTTAAATACGCCAGGGATTGCCTTTTCTATAGTAAATTATTCAAAAAATAATTTTTTCAGTCACAAATTTTAAATACGCCAGGGATTGCCTTTTCTATAGTAAATTTTGCAAAAAATAATTTTTTACTGTCGCAAATTTTAATTACGCCAGGGATTGCCTTTTCTATAGTAAATTATTCAAAAAATAATTTTTTACTGTCGCAAATTTTAATTACGCCAGGGATTGCCTTTTCTATAGTAAATTTTGCAAAAAATAATTTTTTACTGTCGCAAATTTTAATTACGCCAGGGATGGCCTTTTCTATAGTAAATTATTCAAAAAATAATTTTTTTTGTCGCAAATTTTAATTACGCCAGGGATTGCCTTTTCTATAGTAAATTTTGCAAAAAATAATTTTTTACTGTCTCAAATTTTAATTACGCCAGGGATTGCCTTTTCTATAGTAAATTATACAAAAATTAATTGTTTAGTGTCTCAAATTTTAATTACGCCAGGGATTGCCTTTTCTATAGTAAATTATTCAAAAATTCATTTTTTACTGTCTCAAATTTTAATTACGCCAGGGATTGCCTTTTCTATAGTAAATTTTGCAAAAAATAATTTTTTACTGTCGCAAAGTTTATTTTCGCCAGGGATTGCCTTTTCTATAGTAAATTATTCAAAAAATAATTTTTTCTGTCACGAATTTTAAATACGCCAGGGATTGCCTTTTCTATAGTAAATTATTCAAAAAATAATTTTTTACTGTCGCAAATTTTAATTACGCCAGGGATTGCCTTTTCTATAGTAAATTATTCAAAAATTCATTTTTTACTGTCGCAAATTTTAATTACGCCAGGCATTGCCTTTTCTATAGTAAATTATTCAAAAAATAATTTTTTCTGTCGCAAATTTTAATTACGCCAGGGATTGCCTTTTCTATAGTAAATTTTGCAAAAAATAATTTTTTACTGTCTCAAATTTTAATTACGCCAGGGATTTCCTTTTCTATAGTAAATTTTGCAAAAAATAATTTTTTACTGTCGCAAATTTTAATTACGCCAGGGATTGCCTTTTCTATAGTGAATTTTGCAAAAAATAATTTTATACTGTCGCAAATTATAATTACGACAGAGATTGCCTTTTCTATAGTAAATTATTCAAAAAATAATTTTTTCTGTCGCAAATTTTAATTACGCCAGGGATTGCCTTTTCTATAGTAAATTTTGCAAAAAATAATTTTTTACTGTCTCAAATTTTAATTACGCGAGGGATTGCCTTTTCTATAGTAAATTTTGCAAAAAATAATTTTTTACTGTCGCAAATTTTAATTACGCCAGGGATTGCCTTTTCTATAGTGAATTTTGCAAAAAATAATTTTATACTGTCGCAAATTATAATTACGACAGGGATTGCCTTTTATATAGTAAATTATTCAAAAAATAATTTTTTCTGTCGCAAATTTTAATTACGCCAGGGATTGCCTTTTCTATTGTAAATTTAGCAAAAAATAATTTTTTACTGTCGCAAATTTTAATTACGCCAGGGATTGCCTTTTCTATAGTAAATTATGCAAAACATAATTTTTTACTGTCGCAAATTTTAATTACGCCAGGGATTGCCTTTTCTATAGTAAATTATTCAAAAAATAATTGTTTAGTGTCGCAAATTTTAAATACGCCAGGGATTGCCTTTTGTATAGTAAATTTTGCAAAAAATAATTGTTTAGTGTCGCAAATTTTAATTACGCCAGGGATTGCCTTTTCTATAGTAAATTTTGCAAAAAATTATTTTTTACTGTCGCAAATTTTAATTACGCCAGGGATTGCCTTTTCTATAGTAAATTATTCAAAAAATCATTTTTTACTGTCGCAAATTTTAATTACGCCAGGGATTGCCTTTTCTATAGTAAATTATTCAAAAATTCATTTTTTATTGTCGCAAATTTTAATTACGCCAGGGATTGCCTTTTTTATAGTAAATTATTCAAAAATTAATTTTTTTCTGTCGCAAATTATAATTACGCCAGGGATTGCCTTTTCTGTAGTAAATTTTGCAAAAAATAATTTTTTACTGTCGCAAATTTTAATTACGCCAGGGATTGCCTTTTCTATAGTAAATTATTCAAAAAATAATTTTTTACTGTCGCAAATTTTAATTAAGCCAGGGATTGCCTTTTCTATAGTAAATTTTGCAAAAAAATAATTTTTTACTGTCTCAAATTTTAATTACGCCAGGGATTGCCTTTTCGATAGTAAATTTTGCAAAAATTAATTTTTTACTGTCTCAAATTTTAAATACGCCAGGGATTGCCTTTTCTATAGTAAATTTTGCAAAAAATAATTTTTTACTGTCTCAAATTTTAATTACGCCAGGGATTGCCTTTTCGATAGTATATTTTGAAAAAATTAATTTTTTACTGTCTCAAATTTTAAATACGCCAGGGATTGCCTTTTCTATAGTAAATTTTGCAAAAAATAATTTTTTACTGTCGCAAATTTTAATTACGCCAGGGATTGCCTTTTCTATAGTAAATTATTTAAAAAATAATTGTTTAGTGTCGCAAATTTTAATTACGCCAGGGATTGCCTTTTCTATAGTAAATTATTCGAAAAATAATTTTTTCTGTCGCAAATTTTAATTACGCCAGGGATTGCCTTTTCTATAGTAAATTTTTCAAAAAATAATTTTTTACTGTCTCAAATTTTAAATACGCCAGGGATTGCCTTTTCTATAGTAAATTATTCAAAAAATAATTTTTTCAGTCACAAATTTTAATTACGCCAGGGATTGCCTTTTCTATAGTAAATTATTCAAAAAATAATTTTTTACTGTCTCAAATTTTAATTACGCCAGGGATTGCCTTTTCTATAGTAAATTATTCAAAAAATAATTTTTTACTGTTGCAAATTTTAAATACGCCAGGGATTGCCTTTTCTATAGTAATTTATTCAAAAAATAATTTTTTCTGTCACAAATTTTAAATACGCCAGGGATTGCATTTTATATAGTAAATTTTGCAAAAAATAATTTTTTACTGTCGCAAATTTTAATTACGCCAGGGATTGCCTTTTCTATAGTAAATTATTCAAAAAATAATTTTTTACTGTCGCAAATTTTAATTACGCCAGGGATTGCCTTTTCTATAGTAAATTTTGCAAAAAATATTTTTTTCTGTCTCAAATTTTAATTACGCCAGGGATTGCCTTTTCGATAGTAAATTTTGCAAAAATTAATTTTTTACTGTCTCAAATTTTAAATACGCCAGGGATTGCCTTTTCTATAGTAAATTTTGCAAAAAATAATTTTTTACTGTCGCAAATTTTAATTACGCCAGGGATTGCCTTTTCTATAGTAAATTATTCAAAAAATAATTTTTTACTGTCGCAAATTTTAATTACGCCAGGGATTGCCCTTTCTATAGTAAATTTTGCAAAAAATAATTTTTTACTGTCTCAAATTTTAATTACGCCAGGGATTGCCTTTTCGATAGTAAATTATTCAAAAAATAATTTTTTACTGCCGCAAATTTTAATTACGCCAGGGATTGCCTTTTCTATAGTAAATTTTGCAAAAAATAATTTTTTACTGTCTCAAATTTTAATTACGCCAGGGATTGCCTTTTCTATAGTAAATTTTGCAAAAAATAATTTTTTACTGTCGCAAATTTTAATTACGCCAGGGATTGCCTTTTCTATAGTGAATTTTGCAAAAAATAATTTTATACTGTCGCAAATTATAATTACGACAGGGATTGCCTTTTCTATAGTAAATTATTCAAAAAATAATTTTTTCTGTCGCAAATTTTAATTACGCCAGGGATTGATTTTTCTATAGTAAATTTTGCAAAAAATAATTTTTTACTGTCGCAAATTTTAATTACGCCAGGGATTGCCTTTTCTATAGTAAATTATTCAAAACATAATTTTTTACTGTCGCAAATTTTAATTACGCCAGGGATTGCCTCTTCTATAGTAAATTATTCAAAAAATAATTGTTTAGTGTCGCAAATTTTAAATACGCCAGGGATTGCCTTTTGTATAGTAAATTTTGCAAAAAATAATTGTTTAGTGTCGCAAATTTTAATTACGCCAGGGATTGCCTTTTCTATAGTAAATTTTGCAAAAAATAATTTTTTACTGTCGCAAATTTTAATTACGCCAGGGATTGCCTTTTCGATAGTAAATTATTCAAAAAATCATTTTTTACTGTCGCAAATTTTAATTACGCCAGGGATTGCCTTTTCTATAGTAAATTATTCAAAAATTCATTTTTTACTGTCGCAAATTTTAATTACGCCAGGGATTGCCCTTTTATAGTAAATTATTCAAAAATTAATTTTTTTCTGTCGCAAATTATAATTACGCCAGGGATTGCCTTTTCTATAGTAAATTTTGCAAAAAATAATTTTTTACTGTCGCAAATTTTAATTACGCCAGGGATTGCCTTTTCTATAGTAAATTATTCAAAAAATAATTTTTTACTGTCGCAAATTTTAATTTCGCCAGGGATTGCCTTTTCTATAGTAAATTTTGCAAAAAATAATTTTTTACTGTCTCAAATTTTAATTACGCCAGGGATTGCCTTTTCGATAGTAAATTTTGCAAAAATTAATTTTTTACTGTCTCAAATTTTAAATACGCCAGGGATTGCCTTTTCTATAGTAAATTTTGCAAAAAATAATTTTTTACTGTCGCAAATTTTAATTACGCCAGGGATTGCCTTTTCTATAGTAAAATATTTAAAAAATAATTGTTTAGTGTCGCAAATTTTAATTACGCCAGGGATTGCCTTTTCTATAGTAAATTATTCAAAAAATATTTTTTTCTGTCGCAAATTTTAATTACGCCAGGGATTGCCTTTTCTATAGTAAATTTTGCAAAAAATAATTTTTTACTGTCTCAAATTTTAAATACGCCAGGGGATTGCCTTTTCTATAGTAAATTATTCAAAAAATAATTTTTTCAGTCACAAATTTAATTAAGCCAGGGATTGCCTTTTCTATAGTAAATTATTCAAAAAATAATTTTTTACTGTTGCAAATTTTAAATACGCCAGGGATTGCCTTTTCTATAGTAAATTATTCAAAAAATAATTTTTTCTGTCACAAATTTTAAATACGCCAGGGATTGCATTTTATATAGTAAATTTTGCAAAAAATAATTTTTTACTGTCGCAAATTTTAATTACGCCAGGGATTGCCTTTTCTATAGTAAATTATTCAAAAAATAATTTTTTACTGTCGCAAATTTTAATTACGCCAGGGATTGCCTTTTCTATAGTAAATTTTGCAAAAAATATTTTTTTCTGTCTCAAATTTTCATTACGCCAGGGATTGCCTTTTCGATAGTAAATTTTGCAAAAATTAATTTTTTACTGTCTCAAATTTTAAATACGCCAGGGATTGCCTTTTCTATAGTAAATTTTGCAAAAAATAATTTTTTACTGTCGCAAATTTTAATTACGCCAGGGATTGCCTTTTCTATAGTAAATTTTGCAAAAAATAATTTTTTACTGTCTCAAATTTTAAATACGCCAGGGATTGCCTTTTCTATAGTAAATTATTCAAAAAATAATTTTTTCACTCACAAATTTTAATTACGCCAGGGATTGCCTTTTCTATAGTAAATTATTCAAAAAATAATTTTTTACTGTCTCAAATTTTAATTACGCCAGGGATTGCCTTTTCTATAGTAAATTATTCAAAAAATAATTTTTTACTGCTGCAAATTTTAAATACGCCAGGGATTGCCTTTTCTATAGTAAATTATTCAAAAAATAATTTTTTCTGTCACAAATTTTAAATACGCCAGGGATTGCATTTTATATAGTAAATTTTGCAAAAAATAATTTTTTACTGTCGCAAATTTTAATTACGCCAGGGATTGCCTTTTCTATAGTAAATTATTCAAAAAATAATTTTTTACTGTCGCAAATTTTAATTACGCCAGGGATTGCCTTTTCTATAGTAAATTTTGCAAAAAATATTTTTTTCTGTCTCAAATTTTCATTACGCCAGGGATTGCCTTTTCGATAGTAAATTTTGCAAAAATTAATTTTTTACTGTCTCAAATTTTAAATACGCCAGGGATTGCCTTTTCTATAGTAAATTTTGCAAAAAATAATTTTTTACTGTGGCAAATTTTAATTACGCCAGGGATTGCCTTTTCTATAGTAAATTATTCAAAAAATAATTTTTTACTGTCGCAAATTTTAATTACGCCAGGGATTGCCTTTTCTATAGTAAATTTTGCAAAAAATAATTTTTTACTGTCTCAAATTTTAATTACGCCAGGGATTGCCTTTTCGATAGTAAATTTTGCAAAAATTAATTTTTTACTGTCTCAAATTTTAAATACGCCAGGGATTGCCTTTTCTATAGTAAATTTTGCAAAAAATAATTTTTTACTGTCGCAAATTTTAATTACGCCAGGGATTGCCTTTTCTATAGTAAATTATTCAAAAAATAATTGTTTAGTGTCGCAAATTTTAATTACGCCAGGGATTGCCTTTTCTATAGTAAATTATTCAAAAAATAATTTTTTTCTGTCGCAAATTTTAATTACGCCAGGGATTGCCTTTTCTATAGTAAATTTTGCAAAAAATAATTTTTTAACTGTCGCAAATTTTAATTACGCCAGGGATTGCCTTTTCTATAGTAAATTATTCAAAAAATAATTTTTTACTGTCGCAAATTTTAATTACGCCAGGGATTACCTTTTCTATAGTAAATTTTGCAAAAAATAATTTTTTACTGTCGCAAATTTTAATTACGCCAGGGATTGCCTTTTCTATAGTAAATTATTCAAAAATTCATTTTTTACTGTCGCAAATTTTAATTACGCCAGGGATTGCCTTTTCTATAGTAAATTATTCAAAAATTCATTTTTTACTGTCGCAAATTTTAATTACGCCAGGGATTGCCTTTTCTATAGTAAATTATTCAAAAAATAATTTTTTCTGTCGCAAATTTTAATTACGCCAGGGATTGCCTTTTCTATAGTAAATTTTGCAAAAAATAATTTTTTACTGTCTCAAATTTTAATTACGCCAGGGATTGCCTTTTCTATAGTAAATTTTGCAAAAAATAATTTTTTCTGTCTCAAATTTTAATTACGCCAGGGATTGCCTTTTCTATAGTAAATTATTCAAAAATTCATTTTTTACTGTCGCAAATTTTAATTACGCCAGGGATTGCCTTTTTTATAGTAAATTATTCAAAAATTAATTTTTTTCTGTCGCAAATTATAATTACGCCAGGGATTGCCTTTTCTATAGTAAATTATTCAAAAATTCATTTTTTACTGTCGCAAATTTTAATTACGCCAGGGATTGCCTTTTTATAGTAAATTATTCAAAAATTAATTTTTTTCTGTCGCAATTTATAATTACGCCAGGGATTGCCTTTTCTATAGTAAATTTTGCAAAAAATAATTTTTTACTGTCGCAAATTTTAATTACGCCAGGGATTGCCTTTTCTATAGTAAATTTTGCAAAAAATAATTTTTTCTGTCTCAAATTTTAATTACGCCAGGGATTGCCTTTTCGATAGTAAATTTTGCAAAAATTAATTTTTTACTGTCTCAAATTTTAAATACGCCAGGGATTGCCTTTTCTATAGTAAATTTTGCAAAAAATAATTTTTTACTGTCGCAAATTTTAATTACGCCAGGGATTGCCTTTTCTATAGTAAATTATTCAAAAAATAATTTTTTACTGTCGCAAATTTTAATTACGCCAGGGATTGCCTTTTCTATAGTAAATTTTGCAAAAAATAATTTTTTACTGTCTCAAATTTTAATTACGCCAGGGATTGCCTTTTCGATAGTAAATTTTGCAAAAATTAATTTTTTACTGTCTCAAATTTTAAATACGCCAGGGATTGCCTTTTCTATAGTCAATTTTGCAGAAAATAATTTTTTACTGTCGCAAATTTTAATTACGCCAGGGATTGCCTTTTCTATAGTAAATTATTCAAAAAATAATTGTTTAGTGTCGCAAATTTTAATTACGCCAGGGATTGCCTTTTCTATAGTAAATTATTCAAAAAATAATTTTTTCTGTCGCAAATTTTAATTACGCCAGGGATTGCCTTTTCTATAGTAAATTTTGCAAAAAATAATATTTTACTGTCGCAAATTTTAATTACGCCAGGGATTGCCTTTTCTATAGTAAATTATTCAAAAAATAATTTTTTACTGTCGCAAATTTTAATTACGCCAGGGATTGCCTTTTCTATAGTAAATTTTGCAAAAAATAATTTTTTACTGTCTCAAATTTTAATTACGCCAGGGATTGCCTTTTCTATAGTAAATTATTCAATAATTCATTTTTTACTGTCGCAAATTTTAATTACGCCAGAGATTGCCTTTTTTATAGTAAATTATTCAAAAATTAATTTTTTTCTGTCGCAAATTATAATTACGCCAGGGATTGCCTTTTCTATAGTAAATTATTCAAAAATTCATTTTTTACTGTCGCAAATTTTAATTACGCCAGGGATTGCCTCTTTATAGTAAATTACTCAAAAATTAATTTTTTTCTGTCGCAAATTATAATTACGCCAGGGATTGCCTTTTCTATAGTAAATTTTGCAAAAAATAATTTTTTACTGTCGCAAATTTTAATTACGCCAGGGATTGCCTTTTCTATAGTAAATTATTCAAAAAATAATTTTTTACTGTCGCAAATTTTAATTACGCCAGGGATTGCCTTTTCTATAGTAAATTTTGCAAAAAATAATTTTTTACTGTCTCAAATTTTAATTACGCCAGGGATTGCCTTTTCGATAGTAAATTTTGCAAAAAATAATTTTTTACTGTCTCAAATTTTAAATACGCCAGGGATTGCCTTTTCTATAGTAAATTTTGCAAAAAATAATTTTTTACTGTCGCAAATTTTAATTACGCCATGGATTGCCTTTTCTATAGTAAATTATTCAAAAAATAATTGTTTAGTGTCGCAAATTTTAATTACGCCAGGGATTGCCTTTTCTATAGTAAATTATTCAAAAAATAATTTTTTCTGTCGCAAATTTTAATTACGCCAGGGATTGCCTTTTCTATAGTAAATTTTGCAAAAAATAATTTTTTACTGTCTCAAATTTTAAATACGCCAGGGATTGCCTTTTCTATAGTAAATTTTGCAAAAAATAATTTTTTACTGTCGCAAATTTTAATTACGCCATGGATTGCCTTTTCTATAGTAAATTATTCAAAAAATAATTGTTTAGTGTCGCAAATTTTAATTACGCCAGGGATTGCCTTTTCTATAGTAAATTATTCAAAAAATAATTTTTTCT